>JZKD02S1817098.1:58604-69382 GCA_000966675.3 Picea glauca
TCAACCTTGTATTGTAGGTTTTTGTAGAGTCTTTGAGCTATTGAATGATATATCAGGGATTTTATGCATATGTTTGATAAAATTGATGATGAAATGTGATTGAAATTGCTATGATCCCTGTAACTAATGAGCCCATGGAGGGTGTATTTTTTGATGTGTAGGACCATGTTTGACGGACAGATACCACGTGGACCGGTACACATGGGGAGATGATTAGTTCGTACCTCCATGGGGCTGAAGAGCCCATCAGATGGTTGTTGAAACCCCATCAGAGGGGAAAAGACAGGACAGTGTTTGATCGAGCTTTTACACCTAAGAAGAAGAAGGACGTTTCACCAGAGGCACTTTGGCTGAGCCAGGCCTAGGGGGATTGACCCACTTGCAGTGGAACGTTGGCCCCAGATGACCCAGGACGTCACCAGGAGGCTTGTCATGTCATCATGAGCATATGGCATATGGACAGGGTTGTTGGCACGTGTGGCAGTTTGGAAGAGCCCAAGGAGGGCTAACGTTTGGCTTCTGGATGTTGCACTGGCCCCAAAAACGCCTAACGTCTCCCTCAGGAGGGCTTGACGTCTCACTTTTTGCTCATTTAGGGTTTTAAAAGAACATTTAATGTAGAAATAGTATGATTTTGGTTTAAATCCTTGTCGGCTAATTTTTATGACCTAAATTTAATTAAAGGTCATTGATACAGTATATATTGAGGAGTTTTATCCTCATTTTGGCAAGAACACACAACTCACTCTCCTAGTGAGAACTGATTTTTGCGCCCTTGTTGGGTATTTGTTCTCTTTAAGTGAGGCGCACTTGTTGAAGGAAGGATTTTCTTGGCATTTTTGGCATTTCTCTTGAAGGAAGGTTTACAACTAGGGTTTGCAATGCTATTTCATCATGATATGTCAATGTTTTTTCTGCAAAACTTCTTAATTGAATGGTTGTAGTCTTATATTCTTGCATTTATTATAAATTTTGCTGATTTTAAAACCCTAGGGGACAAACACACAAGTAAGTCGTTGTCTCATGTCTCCTAAAAGAGAAATTCTTAGCCATTGAAGAAGGAAGGAAGAGCCTAGCCATTGCTACACTCTTGTTACTTCTTCCCCTGTGTTAGCCATACCTTTTAAAGGTCAAGAAGGAGGAGACGTCCCAGGCCTAGGTTATCTACACCTAGGGTCATCCTGCTTCTAGGGTTTGGTGATAGGGCCTTGCCTTTGCAACACTCTCCCTCACCTCACTCTTGTGTCTTGATGTTAGTCGTTTTGCCAAGATAAACCTAAGGAAGGAGGAAAGAGCACGAGGCCTTGCTTAAGCAACACCGGAGTGAGCCTCTTTCCCCTAGGGTTTTGATTCTGGGGCCCTGCTAATGAAGCACTTCAGAACCCTTCCCTCTAGTCCTTAGCCTTTTCCCTTCAACCTCGCATCCTCTCCCGAATTGACTCCATGTACCCTTAGGCACTGATCTTAGGTCTCCAACGTTGATGTGATAGTGGTCAAACAAACTCTGAAAACTCTTATAATTTGAAACCCTAACTAACTACTAACCCTAATAACGCTGACGTCATCCTTGGTTATTCCATCTTGATTCAGCATTTACTGTTGATAAGCAATTAGATGGTGTTTTGAAGCATTTATTGAGTAAGAGATTGATTGGATACATTGTTTGCTACATCATCTCGATATTTATTGATGAATTGATATTGTTCCATTGCTATTATTGATAAACATTGATCTCGTCAATATCTATTGTTATAATTGCTAATATATTGATATCAGATAGTTATAAGAAGTACTAACCCATTGAATCATAGCCTGCATGTATTGTTTTGTTTTTGCTTTGTTCCGGGCAAGTGTTCTCATTTGGGCCTACACTTCATTATTGGTTGTTTAGCCGGATAATCTAATCTCGGTGGTAACCTATGAGGAGGGATTTTTACTTTGACCTTTATATCTTAGCCTCTTCAAAACCCCAGGTTACCGGGGACGTCTCCCCTGGACCTAACCTCCCTAAAGAGAAAGAACCTCCCCATTGTGGTGACATTGGGTGGGGTAGGTTCTTGTTACGCCTGTTTGGCCTCTATCTTCTAGCCATTTGACCTAGCTACAAACTGTGTGATAACAGGTCTGAGAATGAAAGGGAGTTGCATGCCAAAGATGGGAATGGATTTTAATTGATGAACTCATCCTATTGTTGAGATTGCAAAGTATGATGCTCACAACATAGAAACAATTGAACCTAGAAACTTATGCACTATCGGAACAATTGAAGCTAGAAACAAAAGTCGGGGCCATAGCCAGAACTAGATCCAAAATCCAAGTGCTAGAGATAGAGCTATAGCCAAGAGCTAGAGCTAGAGTCAAGAGCCATGTTCCGGAGAAGCAAATAGGAGACACATTGATAAAGAGATTGGTTTCCTTAGAATATTTTGGAGAACATAAACCTCTCAATAGGGAGGTGTGATCCAAAACGGATCTTAAACAAAAATGAATGGTTTATAAAACTTAATACACACAAGAAGTCAAAAAAAATAGAGGGTCGAAAAAAGGACAATGCAAGAACAAAACACAAGAAGACGAGAATGCAAGGAAATTTGAAATGAAATGTTGCCGACAAAGAAAAAAATAGGAGAGAAGAAATTTGGGGCTATGTCCCCTAAAGTTTTTAGGATGACGGAGCATGGGAGCAGGGAAACACACATTGAGGATATGTGGAGACACCCCCCAAATTTTAGGGAAATCCATGGGGGATGGGGGTACATCGAGGTCCCTATCATAGGGGGGCATGTCTCTAAAATTATAAAAATAAATAAAAATCCCAACAATAACAATTCATCGCATCTAAATTCGTCATTGTGCAATACAAATAATAAATTCAAATTTTTAAATGATAGAGACACAATTCATCAATCACCATTTTTATTATCATACTTCATATTGAATCAATGATACATGCACATTAAAAGTTCAAATTAATAACTTATAACAAAATTATATACGTTGATTCAAATTCCAAATAGTACTAAGTAAATACTAAATAGTAGATACTTAAGTCTGAAACGGTAAATTAAAATTACTCAAAAATAGTAAAGAGTGACAAGTCAAAGACTTGGACATCAATATCTAAAGTCAAAAGTAGTGTTGTAAATCTCTCCGATATATATTAGATATTTCGAGATATTCTAAGTTAAACCCATGTTTGATATATCCGAGATATTCCGAGACATTCTGAGTTAGACCCCTATATTGCTATATTTTCCAAGATATTTCGATATTTTCTGCCGATGTCACTGAAAAGTTACATTCCATACCCTCACCGATACTTTCTCCGAGACGATATTTACATCATTGGTAAAAAGTTACAACTGAAAATTTACAATGAATAGTGAAAACTAAAAGTAGCTAAAAGAAATAAACATCAAATGAGCATCAAGGAGTCAATACCATTGATTGGTCTTCTACATCCATCTGTTGTATGAAAGCATTGAGACCATCAATGTAATTTCCCCACTTTTGGACATCATTATATTACAGAGTGTTATGCTGACTAGAGTAGCCAAATGGGTGTCATAGCGAGTATAGGAGCTATTGAGGGATTTTATTGGGCCCGACTTGCATCGTTCATCATATTTCATCATTGGGATCCATTCCGCACAGCTTGGCTTTGGTTCCGTTGCATTCCGAAGATTTTCGTAATTTTGAGTTATTATGGGTTATATTTTAATTAAATTCACTAAGAAAGTCATATCGGGCATAATACTTGGAGGAACCTCTTAGTGTAATAGCTCATCGAAATCGGGAGGAATAACACTACAGGATAAGATGATGACAAGTGACTTTCAATGGTCAGAGAAGCCATAAGGATGGATACATCACTTTTTGGAGATAAAATGATTAACTAATTAATAAAAGTGATTTAACTAAGGAATAATAAAATAAAGTAAAAAGTCACTTGGAGAGAAAAGGTGAACAGGAAGGATAAAAGAGAGATAGGGGCCTCTATTCTCTCGTTATGTTGTTTATCATTTTGATGTCTAGATTCTTGCTAGACAACCCATGCACTTGGGGGTTTTGAGGGTTTTGACTAAACAAACCCTAGAGATCATCTCGGTGGAGAAAGATCCCACCCAACCTAGTCCAAGATTGGTCACAAAGGTGAAAGAATCCTCCTTCACCATTCTACATCAGATCTATTCAGTTCCAGGAGCCTTTGTGGAGGAAGGGAATATTATTGGATGGTTTATCCAGAGCTAGGGCACACCCATCTTGAGAGAGTGGTTTGATTTGCACAGAGGTGATCAAATTCTCTGTAGAACTCACTCCAAGGTTGCTAGCCATCACCATAGTACCATGTTATCACACAGTTTGTAGTTAAGGTAAAACACAGATGAAAGGAAGTCAAACTGTTGTAACTGAACCAATCCCACCACTGTCACCTCAATGGGAAGGTTATTTCTATTTAGGGAGGTAAGGCCCAGGGGAGACGTCCCCGGTGACCTGGGGTTTTGAGAAGGAAAAAGGGTTAAAAGGGATAAGTGATAATATTCTCCCTCACAAGTCACCACCTGATCAAAAAGTCTGGCTTAATAGACAATAAATATGAAAGATAACTGGAAGTAGTAACCAAGAAGTGTACCTGCCCGAGACAAATCAACAAACAAACTGTACATGTGCAAGCTTACTTGTTGGTTAGTACTTCATATAATCAATGACTTTCTGATAATAAGCAATTGAGAAATAATATTGACAAAGTAAATCAATGTTTGCACAATAGCAATGATTACAACATCACTTCTCAATAAATGCTAAAGAAACTTTGGCATTCAATGTAACAATATCAACACTTTTATAAACAATGCCTTAACCAATCATTCAATTTCTTTAAAGGTAAAATGAATGCTTCACAAAGATGTTTATCGCATAGGAAGGTGACGATAGCAATAGGGTTAGTAAGATTAGTCTAGGCTAGGGTTAGTAAGAGTTAAAGTTTGTTCAAAGTTTAGTAGTTTGTTTGTGATCAAGTTACTCAATACAAGAGGTCCTAGACCAGTGTGCTACTAGGGCATATGGAGTCAAAAGAGGCTGCAAATGTTGAAGGACTAAATGATAATGAAAAGACCAAAGACAAGAGGGTTAAATGTTGAGGTGTTGCTAAGGCAAGGCCTCAACAATGAAACCCTAGGGGAGAAAGGCTCACTAAGGTGTAGAAACCCTAGGCCTTAGTGTTTTCTCCTCCTTCTTTAGCTTATTGGCAAGATGAAACGGCTAGCTTAAGCAAGGATTTATAGGGCTACAGACAAGAGAGTTAGAAGGTGAAGTGTTGCTAAGGCAAGGCTTCATCAAACAAACCCTAGGGGAAAACGTCTCATCAAGGTGTAGATACCCTAGGCCTTGATGCGTCTTCCTCCTTCTTAGCTCAATATCAAGAGAAAAACGGCTAGCTTAGTAGAGTAGAGATAGAGTGTTGCTATGGAAAAACTCTATCTTACTTCAGCAAAATCAAAATATCTCTTAACTTGGTAGGGACATGAGACAAGGGCATTAACTAGTGCTTGTCACCTAGGGTTTGATTCAGCAAATTATAATAACAAATGCAAGTAAACAAAACTATAACCATTCAATCAAGAAGTGTTGCAAAAATTCACTTACATAAACCATGCATTCAAGTAGCAAAACCCTAGTTGTAAACCTTCCACCAAGAAGAAATGCTAAAATAGTCAAAAAAATGTCTTACTTCAACAAGTGCGCTGCACAATTTCAGTCAAAACTCTAAGATAGGGCGAAAATTTCAGACCTCACTAATGAGTGAGTGAAATATGATGAACAAAATGAGAGTAAAAACCCTCAATTTATACAGTAGTAATGACCTTGATTAAATTTAGGTCATTAAAAGGCCGACAAGGCCAAAATACAAAATAATATTGTTTTACATTAAATGTCATAAATTAAAACCCTAATCAACCAAAAGAAAGACGTTATTCCCCTTCTAGGGTGATGTTAGCCCTTTCTAGGGCAAATGCAACCTCCTGGAGCAAAATGTTAGCCCTCCTTGCGCTTCTCCAACCTACCACACATGCCAAACTGTCTCCCAAAACGTCCATGAAGCTCGATGATGTCATGAGCCTCCTGGGTGACGTCCTGTGCCTTCCAAGGGGACTAATCAGAATAATAAGGAGACTAATCAAGGGACACTGCCCTGGCGTGGTGACCAGTGGTAGAAATGTTACCCACAAGCAATTTCACAGATATCAGAAGGTTGGCTCATGATGAGACCCCCTTTCTCTTGGCCATGCAACCAAGAGCCACTACCCTGGCATGGTAACTAGCTGCTAGTAGTGTCATACTGTTAGGTACCCATGGAACTAATAAGCTAGCTCGTGATGAGAACCCCCATCCTCTGACTAGGTCCTGCTTTATTATTTTTTATGGGTCCCTCTTGTTTCTTGCTGAGAAGCCTATTGTCGTCCTTATACACACTTGCAAATGTGAGATAAGTCCTACTCACTTAGTGTGTCCTTGGAGGCACAGTGCCTAGGTTCAAATCCCACGCTATCACTTTGACTTGAACCTCTTCCGTCTAGGCTTACTCCTAGGGAAGCCAAGGGGGGTAGACCCTAGTTTCTAGATGAGATTAAACATTAAGTTCTAGTAGTTGGATTTAATTAGTTAAAAGGTTGGGGGAAAAGTCTAGCCTATGATGCAAAGGCAACAATGCAAGATGCAATGATTCAATATGACAATCAAACCTTTCCCTAGGACAACTAAGACTAGTGCCTAGGATTGGGCAATGGGGTCAACTAGATTCAAGGGAGGTTGATTACACAAGATTTACAATGACTACAAAGATTACAATTAGATACAAATTAGATACAAAACTACAATAAAGAATATCTGAGTGTTACAACAAAGTTATAATAAAAAAAAGATACAATGGATACAAAGATGTTAAGTGTAGGAATTAAAGAAATTCAAGACAAGATAACCATCAACACATCAAGAAAAGCATGCTCACAATAGCACTTACTCTATTGGACTGCTTATCAATGGCAAAAGACACAATTTGCTCAAGATCACACCAAAGAGATAAACACCAAATACTGAAAACGAAATGCTTGAAAGGAAATGTCCAAAAGCATAACTAATGACTACTTATTGATTAATCCACAACCATAAGATAATCTTGCATGAAATGTAAATGTGAAATGAAGTGCTTGCAAGTGTAAATGTAGACCATGAAAGATATAACAAATTGATGCCCAAAGTTGAACTGGATTAAGGATTGATTAAGTTTTTTAGTGAAGAGTGAATCCTAGCTAAGTGTCAACCCAATACTCCCCCCGCTTGTATGAAGTAACTGTTGGGTGCTCAAGAAGTATGGAAACAAGGCCTACCCTAGCTCTACAGGTCATCCCAAGGGAAAAGAGTACCTCGTGGAAAGGACGTCGTCTGCCGTGAGACCGTCCTCGGCCTAGCAACTTTCGTTGCTTCCTCTAGTCGTTTAAATGGTAAAAGTTGGGTCAACAGAGGTGTCATATTAAGTCTAGTTGATTATTAGGCCTATGGACTAAGAGTTTTTAGGTAATTAGGTGTGTTTAGATGAGTTTTACTTGCCCAAAAAGTGCAAAAAATGGCCAAAACCGAAACTTAAAAGCAGGAAGAAATGAAGTTCTAGATTATTAGATTATTGCATGTGAAACATATAGAGAAATTGAAAAGAATGCTGAAATGAAAGTTATTACTTTTACACAATTTACATGCCCATATTTGTTTGAAAATTTGAAAGATAGATGCTTAAGAAACAAGAGCTTGAAAGTAAAGAAATAACCAAACACAAGATTTAATCCTATGTCTCCATGGGCTTAAACTAACATTTAGTTATGTGTGAGATCTAATACTAGATAATTTTAACCATGAGCACAAGCATATTAGACATTCACAACCAAGTTAAAGAAATCCTAGCCACACAACTTTGCCCTAATGACAAGTGGGTCAAAAAAATGAAAAATTGCACAAATTTAAATTTACACCCTAGCCTTACGATTTTGGGGGGTGGCTTTGTCAAACTCTCACCCAAGATGTAGGCACTAAGAAGATTTACAAGAACAGAAAATTAAATACAAGAATGCAAGCCTCAAGGTACTTCCAAGGGTTTGCTACAATGCTTAGGAATGAAAGGGGAATGGTTGGGAATCGTTCCCAATCAAAAGAGAGGTCCTTGGTGTGTTTTGTGATTGAAAATGGATAGCATAACCCCTTGACCTGGTAAGAACCTGCAAAAACCAGCAAGCTATTGCTTGCTAGAAATGCTGCAAAACACACGGAAAAGTCAAGAAAATTCTTGTTTTTCAATAGAAATTTCTGAAGTATGTATGTAACATAAAATGAGAAGGGAAAAGCTATGAAGTTTAAATGAGCTATGAGGGTAGATTTTTGCTCGAATCTATCCCAACAAAACCCTTGAAGCAAAACCTGCAAACTTTGAAACAAAATGTGAGATATGAAAAGACAATGAGATGAATAGATAAACAACATAAACAAAATTTATATCATTAGCTATTCAACACATTTAGGCCAGCAACTACACCATTGCCTAACCTATCCTAGAAAACAAAGTTTACCCAAGAGATCTACTCAAAATCCCACAAAATGCACAAAGGAACACAATCACCTCATATGTATTGAAGCACCAAGACACAATCTTGTAGTCCAATATCCTCCAAAGCCTTTCTATTAATCAGAAGGAGAGATTGCAGCAACTAATTGCTCCAAACCTCTCAAGAGCAAAATGGAATGAGAGAAAGATGGAAAATGAGAGAGAGAGATGGGGCAAGAAATGGATAGCATAACAATAGCTCAAGAGATGATGAGAAATGAGTTAGGGAGGGGTTCTATTTATACTTGGGAAGGCAAAGCTACCCCTCTTGGATGAGTTACAAGTGTCATACATCAAGGAAAAGTCACTTTTAGGATTTTGGTAAGTTAGGGTTTTGGCATGGATGGATGAAGTGGCAATGAGTTGGAGTGAGTTGGAAAGGCTTTGACAAGTCAAATGATGAGTTGTAGGGTCTAGGGAGGCACATCAAGGGATAGAATAAGTCTCCCAATAATTTATTTATTTATTTTTTACTTTTTGGAGACTTTCTAGAAGGGGGGCACACCTCTCTAGGGAAAGTGATGTTTTTGCTTAATGGCTAGGTGAGGGGGTGATGTGAGGGTTCTAAAAGGTTAGGAAAGTGTTTTCTCATCATTTTCCATCTTTACTTTACCCCATTTTCTCATAAATTACAAAAATGACATTTTTCCTATGTCATGACTTGGCAATTAAAATTGTTGTTTTGACTGACTCAGACTCCTGGTGGACAAACACCTAGCAAAAGTTGTCCAAATGAGTTGAAACTTGGTCCAAGGGTGTAGGGGGTCTCATTCCATTTCTTTTGAGCACAAATACCCCTATCAAAAGCCCAAGAACTTAGTTTTTACAATATTTGCTCAAAAATAATTAAAATAAATTAATTAAATTACCCAACCTTAGGCAATTTTAATTAATTAAAAAAAACCTATCTAGACTCGACGGAATTCCACGAAACTTTATGAGAGGTCATACATGGTCATTTACATCATTCCTAAACACTAGCTACCAGGGGATAAATCCATTAGAATGCCTTTCACCACTTTGGAGGAATTATTTGTGGGAGTGAAAAAATCAAGGGAGATCAATAAGGCTAAAAAGCCAAATTAATAACATGAGGATAAAGAACACTCAGTGAAAGGAAATCTGCTAATGAAGAAATCCTAACGTAACTGACCTAACTATGATCCATTCAGACCTATTACATTATTAACCCACGCAGGGGTGCGGAAATTCCAATTACAAAAATACGTGCTGGAGGCCCAAAAATGCCTTGTAGAACCAAATAGTCTTTGACTTGGTAGCATCTGATGATGCATATCTTCATGGTATATGGAGTTGACCCCCTAGTTGAATAGGCGGTCAACAAATCATTTTATTGCTTTCTTGGGGATCCCTAGGCGAAGCATCTCGAGGTTTTATTTTTAGGCTTTTATCTTTTTCCAGCTTGCTTTTACCTTCTGGGCCTTTAGCCCCTTCTTCCCAAAAAGCAAGGTGCAACCCTTAAATAATTGGCCAACCCAATGCCCGGACCAGTGTAATGGGGTGGATGAGTGGGGAGTAATATGAAAAAGTGGTAATATGACGGGAGCGGACAATGACTTTTCAGATATCCCCCCAGTGGCAAATCAAAACCTGTGGGCACAGGCTTACTAGGGCATCCTGTCATTCCCCTCAGACATGGTCAAGTGGACAAGTATAATATCCAAGCATTTGTTAGAAACAAAAGAAATTAAATGCATATATTCAAAGGTTTTTAGTATCAGAGTGACACATACCATGATACCCGGACTCATTACCTTATGGAGCAAGAACCATCTCTGATATAGGACCAAGCCGAATGTGATGGATGTTGCTGCTGCTGACAAAGTGGATGCACTGAAAGGGAGAAAATATGGGCTCTCCAGGGCCATGCTCAAGTCGATCTGGCTCTCGGTACTCCATGTCTTGGACCTGTGGGCCTCGAGACATGATCTCCTAGTTATCCCTAAAAGTGGGTATAACATCTGTCTCCAAATCGGGAACATGTGCTCACTGTAGAGCGCATGAGAACCTCAACATTTCTGACATAACCTGTAACCTGCTTGATCTCAATAGAAACTATTAGTAACATTTGGGGTGGTGATATCACCCCAGTCCATATATATATATA
>JZKD02S1817098.1:69425-82912 GCA_000966675.3 Picea glauca
TACGTATAAGTGTAAAAGAAAAATATTCTAACATGCAATGCAGATGGTATAATACAATGAATGAAAATGCCTACTTACCTGTACTTACCTATTGTTTGGATGTTAGGTGTAATCAAACAACCAATGAAACCAATCCAGCAATGCCCCACCATACCTGCCTTTGTGCTTCATCATAAACCAAAATAGTGATAAGCTAAGCACAAAAATAACATGGGTTAGAAAGTGTATCATATCATTGGAAACCATAAAATCTAACTCATGATGGCGAGTGGGAGGGATAAAATCATGCCAAGTCATTCTCTGGGGAAAGTGCTCAATCCACTTCAATAAGGGATCATGAAAAGTCAAAGGTTCAGAAAACTGACTCAAAAGGTCTGCAAGATGGCTACTTAGGACATTCCCAAAATCCAAAGCCCTAGGAGGGATTGACAAGGATCTAATAGAAGACTGGCAAACTTTCAAGGAAAAGTCGAAAAACTGAGATAACATACTCAAACTTGTAGTATTCAACCAACCCTTGGACTCTAGGGTTTTCCCTAGAGGAAACTCAAAATCAAAGGCATACTTCCCAACTACACCTCTAGAGACACAACAAAGTAAAGTAATCAGAGGTGGCTGGGGAGAGTAGTGGCAAGGATCCTTCTTTAAGCAAAGAAGGTCCTTACTCCTATGAAGACTTGAGCACAACGGTGGTTGATAATCATCTTCATGGAAAGAATCCAAGTGCTCAGAGGAGTACTCATCAAAACCCTCAACGAAAGACTGAAAATCATCATGAAAACAAGGTACTCGGTCATCCTCGAGTGTTTGAAAAGTATGGTTAAAAATCTCATCTCCTTGTTGCCACTGGTCAAGAGTAACCTACTGTGATAATTGTAAAGGCAACACTTGGAAATGACTTTCAATGTCATAGATGGGATCCAAATCATAACCAACTACATCCCACCTACATATCCCAACATGTATGAACTCATCAATGTTATCAACCATGTCACTATTTGTATCATAACATGCAAGATTTGAAGTTTTCAAGGACTCATTTATCTCCTCCTTATCTCCCCTATCATAAAGTAGAGCATCATCAAAATCTTGGGGAGGGGGGTAACTTACTGTTTCTTCTTGTGCAGGAGATTTGAGGACTTGGTTGTTTTCAACAAGCGTTATTGTTTCATCCTCATGAACTGCCTCTTCATCTTCAATTGTACAATAGGGAAGATCTACTTCTTTCAGGGATTCCATTCCTCCTTTACCCTCTGAATCATGGAACAAGGTATCGTCAACATCCTGAAAAGGAAAGCAACTAACCTCATCATCTTGTTGTTGTGCAGGAAGGAAAGGTTTGTGGATGGCTTTATCAGAGGGAGGAGAACAGGTTGATACTTCATCAATTTGCTCAGGTTCCATCTCCTCAACCATGTCTTCATTCTGCTAGTTAAAAACTTGTTCCCTTATTTCTTATGAATCAGCAGTAAAGGCTTCAAGGGAAACTAGTTTTCTCAAACTGAGAGTGTTCGAGGTATCTTCATTGATTTTGGTCCATAGAGAGGAAAAGTGTTTACCTTTGGACAAGGAGAGATTTACCTCGATTCGCATGGCCATGTTGTGAGCTTCCGCGAGTGTTTTTGGACCCATTTTATTTAGGAGGAAGCTCAAATGCCCTAGAAGTGCATTGGTATAGAGATACACGAGATACTTGTCTTCAGGACAATGGATTTTAGGAATCTGGTATAGCAACATCTGAAACCTAACCCTGAAAGCCCTGACAGTCTCATCCTCCGTTTGTCTTATGTATTCGAGTCCTTTAAGTAACAATTGGATATCTTCCAATTTCATGCCCCAATTCATGAGAAAGGTTTCTTCTAACTAGTCCATAGATGTGATGCTAGCAACTGGAAGATTATCATACCATCTTCTAGCATTTCCATGCAAAGTGGTAGAGAAGAGTTTCATTACCAATTCTTCAGCATCGTCATTGATAGGGTGGAGCTGAAAGAAAGCCCAAAAATTGCTCATGTGATAATCAGGTATTTCTCCATCAATGCCAGTGAATCTAGGGAGCCATTTTTCATACTTCAGGGGCATTTGTCTAGGGTATCCCGAGATTTTACTCACGTCTAAAGGCTTGTAGTTTCTCGGATCCCATTCTGAATTCATAGTTGGCTTCATTATCAGTGGATTTGCCAGATAATTTTCTTGAAACTATCAAAATATAAGGGAAGACACCCTAAGTGGAGTCGCCAGGTAAGCTTGTAAGATAGAATCTAGAGGCAAGGCTTACCAAATAGTGTCGTCTTGAGGAGAATTGACTCAGTGTTCCCCGACAACGGTGCCAAAATGTTATCGTACAGTTTGTAGTTAAGGTAAAAGACAGATGAAAGGAAGTCAAACTGGCGTAACTGAACCAATCCCACCATTGTCACCTCAATGGGAAGGTTCTTTCTATTTAGGGAGGTAAGGCTCAGGGGTGATGTCCCCAATGACCTGGGGTTTTGAGAAGGCAAAAAGGTTAAAATGGATAAGTGATAATATTCACCCTCACAAGTCACCACCTGATCAGAAAGTCCGGCTTAATGGCCAATAAAGATGAAAGATAACCGGAAGTAGTAACCAAGAAGCGTGCTTGCCCGAGACAAAGCAACAAACAAACTGTACATGTGCAAGCTTACTTGTTGGTTAGTACTTCATATAATCAATGAATTTCTGATAATAAGCAATTGAGCAATAATATTGACGAAGTAAATCAATGTTTGCACAATAGAAATGATTACAATATCACTTCTCAATAAATGCTAAAGAAACTTTGGCATTCAATGTAACAATATCAACACTTTTAGAAACAATGCCTTAATCAATCATTCAATTGCTTTAAAGGTAAAACGAATGTTGCACAAAGGTGTTTATAGCACAGGAAGGTGATGGCAGCAATAGGGTTAGTAAGATTAGTCTAGGCTAGGGTTAGTAAGAGTTAAAGTTTGTTCAAATTTTAGTAGTTTGTTTGTGATCAAGTTACTCAATACAAGAGGTCCTAGACCAGTGTGCTACTAGGGCATATGGAGTCAAAAGAGGCTGCAAAGGTTGAAGGACTAAATGATAATGAAAATACCAAAGACAAGAGGGTTAAATGTTGAGGTGTTGCTAAGGAAAGGTCTCAACAATGAAACCCTAGGGGAGAAAGGCTCACTAAGGTGTAGAAACCCTAGCCCTTATTGCTTTCTCCTCCTTCTTTAGCTTATTGGAAAGATGAAACGGCTAGCTTAAGAAAGGATTTATAGGGATAAAGACAAGAGAGTTAGAAGGTGAAGTGTTGCTAAGGCAAAACTCCATCAAACAAACCCTAGGGGAAATCGACTCATCAAGGTGTAGAAACCCTAGGCCTTGATGTGTCTTCCTCCTTATTAGCTCAATAGCAAGAGACAAATGGCTAGCTTAGTAGAGTAGAGATAGAGTGTTGCTATGGCAAGGCTCTATCTTACTTCAGCAAAATCAAAATAGCTCTTAACTTGGTAGGGATATGAGACAAGGACATTAACTAGTGCTTGTCACCGAGGATTTGATTCAACAAATTATAATAAAAAATGCAAGTAAACAAAACTATAACCATTCAATCAAGAAGTGTTGCAAAAATTCACTTACATAAACCATGAATTCAAGTAGCAAAACCCTAGTTGTAAACCTTCCACCAAGAAGAAATGCCAAAATAGTCAAAAAATGTCTTCCTTCAACAAGTGTGCCTCATAATTTCAGCCAAAACCCTAAGATAGGATGCAAATTTCAGACCTCACTAATGAGTGAGTGAAAGATGATGAACAAAATGAGAGTAAAAACCCTCAATTTATATAGTAGCAATGACCTTAATTAAATTTAATTCATTAAAAGGCCGACAAGGCCAAAATACCAAATAATATTGTTTTACATTAAATATCATAAATTAAAACCCTAATCAAGCAAAAGAAAGCAAAAGCAAGACATCATGCCCCTTCTAGGGTGACGTTATCCCTTTTTAGGGAAAATGCAGCCTCCTGGAGCAAAACGTTAGCCCTCCTTGGGCTTCTCCAACCTACCACACATGTCAAACTGTCTCCCAAAACATCCATGAAGATGGATGACATCATGAGCCTTTTGGGTGACGTCCTGGGTCTTCCAAGGCCAACGTTCCAATGAAGAGGGCACAACCCCCTTAGGTAAGGCTCTACCAAGGTGCCTCTGTGGAACGTCCTCCTCTTCTCCAGTGCAAACCCCTTTGTCCTGTCTCTGCCCCCTGCTTGGGTCTCAACATCCATCTAGTGGGTTCTTCAGCCCCATGGAGGTCTGAACTAATCATATCCTCATGTGTACCTATCCAATATGGTACCTATCCATTGGACATGATCCCACACATCAACAGCTATGCCCTCCATGGGATCATAAGTCACAGGGATCATAGCAATGTCAATCACATCTCATCATCAATATTATTAAACATGTGTATGAAACCTCTTTTACCCCAGTCAAGTGCTCAAAGACAATATACAAATCTGCAATACCAGTTTGGAGGAGGTGACAGGGCGTCCTATTGGGATAATGTCCACTGGAAAAGGGATGTTTCCGAAAGAGATTAAATCCAAGTCATGTAAATGGGTGAGGTGGATAAGGAATGTCCTGACAAGGCGTGCAGTGAAAGTAGGGAAATGCAAGGCTTACCAGTGGGAGCCTTTGTAGAAGGTGAGCTGCACCTGTCTTGGATGCAAATGTTTCCAAGCCTATTCATGCCATTTTATTCTTATTTCTTTATTTATCTTTTCTTTCAAGAGACTGATCAAGGGACACTGCCCTGGCATGGTGACCAGTGGTAGAAATGTTACCCACAAGCACTTTCACGGATATGAGAAGGTTGGCTCATGATTAGACCCCCTTTATCTTGGCCATGCAACCAAGAGCCACTACCTTGGCATGGTAACCAGCTGCTAGTAGTGTCCTACTGTTAGGTACCCATGGAACTAATAGATTGGCTCATGATGAGACCCCCCATCCTCTGACTAGGTCTTTCTTTATTATTTTTTATGGGTCCCTCTTGTTTCTTGCTGAGAAGCCTTTTATTGCTTTCTCGGGGATCCCTGGGCAAAGCATCTCGAGGTTTTATTTCTAGGCTTTTGTCTTTTTCCAACTTGCTTTTACCTTCTAGGTCTTTAGCCCCTTCTTCCCACAAGGCAAGGTGCAACCCTTAAATAATTAGCCAACCCAATGCCCAGACCAGTGTAATGGGGTGGATGAGCGGGGATCAAGATGAAAAAGTGGGAATATGACGGGAGCGGGCGATGACTTTTCATAAATCCCCCCAGTGGAAACTCAAAACCTATGGGCACAGGCTTACTAGAGCATCCTGTCATTCCCCTCGGACATGGTCAAGTGGACAAGTATAAGATCCAAGCATTTGTTAGAAACAAAAGAAATTAAATGCACATATTCAAAGGTTTTGAGGATCAGAGTGACACATACCATGATACTCGGACTCATTACCTCAAGGAGCAAGAACCATCTCTGATACAGGACCAAGCCGAAGGTGATGGATGCTTCTACTGTTGACAAAGTGGAGGCGCTGAAAGGGAGAAAAGATGGGCCCTCCAAGGCCATGCTCAAGTCGATCTGGCTCTCGCTACTCCATGTCTAGGACCTGTGGGCCTCGAGACATGATCTCCTAGTTATCCTAAAGGTCAGGGATAACACCCCCTATTCAAATAGTGTTTGAGGGTATTCATCAGGCCCTTCATTTCTTCTTCCAGTAGGGCGTATTTCATATTAAGGAGGGCACACTGGCCATAGGATATTTTGTGTTCTAGAGGGGAAGAACTTTCCCAATAGGTTTGAGATTTGGCGTAGGGGTTACCCATCCCCTGATATACCTTTTGAAAGCGGGTTTCAATGGATATTGGGCCAAACCCTTGGAAGCCGAATTCTTGGATTGCTTCAGCCAAGGAGGGTGCACTTGCTGGAGAGTAGACACCATCAACAATCATATTACAGGTTGGATCTCGGAGATCTTTGGCATGCAGCATTGGAGGACTCTTAGGGGATCATATCTTCATCATTCCCTTCTATATCGGAGGCATTATCAGCCATACATTCTATGTATTCCAGATCTGTCCCATTTTGTATGAGGATAGCTATTATTATGAATAAAATCAGATTTGAGGTATTTGTGCTATTTTCTTGAGTTCTTTCTACTATATCTTGTTGTGTACATGTTGTTAGTTGCATTGTTATATTTACTTGCTGCAAAACACACTAAGAACCATCATTATAAACCCTAGAGAAACTCAAGAGACTAAAATAAGATCGGGTTGGGAACTTTACAATGGTATCAGAGCAAAGATTCCTCCCAGCTTGAGGGGTCTTCCTTAAGGAGAAAATTTATGATTCAAGAATGAGCAAGTAGCATGTTGTTAAGTGGCTAAGAAATGGACAAACAAGAAAGGCTTTGGGTAGAATTGCGTCAAGTCTTATATGAGTGGTTATCAGAAAGACATAAAAATAGGGCACAGCTTGAGCCTACACCCTTTAGGAGCAGGGAACTTTTCTACAGTTGCAAAGTGCCTTGGGAGCCAGACCACAGATGCAAGGGAATAGGGAAGGTGCACATTGTTGAGGTGCACTATGACAGTGAGGATGAGGAGATGCAAGAGGATGCAATGGTAGATGCCTATTTAGAGAAGTCTGATGGTGCTAATGACTCTTGCACATCTGAGGGACATGTGGATAACACATGTTCTTTATCTTCCACATCAGGCAGTGTTGAGGGTTCAACACTTCAGCATAGTGGTGACATGTGTGAGGATTCATATGTGTTAGCACTTAGACATGATGAGATTAGGAGATTGGATGACCTACCCTTGGATGCAGATATGGCTTCCAGGAAGTCATGCATGGAGGATGATGAGCTTTCTATGATGACCGTGACACATTTTTCATCTTATTAGACACCTATGATAACCACAACACATGAGGATATCAGTGGAATTTCTGATATGGTGGAGGATCCTTATGTGAGGATTGTACTCCAGGGACATATGGATCTGCAAACCCAGAAGGAGAGACATGACTTAGAGACAGTTGACCTTACACATACCTATCAGTATAAGGATAGTGAGTCACCTCTTTTGGAGATTCCATTGTTTGATCAGGTTGTGGAGACTGACAGTTTGATAGGATACTCACTTCCATAACTGGTCTATAGTGATGAGGATGCACTCCTTATTGGTAGGGATGACCACATCTCATGTCTAGACACATGTATATGGGATCCAGGTGTAGATGAAATTAGAAGAGTGAGCGCACAGGAGGATACAACTGCCCATACAGGATACAATGCGATTCAGATGGAGGTAGCAGTTGGTGATGGAGTACAGTGGCATACAGGAGGACTCAGTAGCACAGTAGATAGTGGGAAGTTCAGTGCCCTATCTTTGGAGGAGTGTGTTGTTGAGGATTCCATTGTTGACATTTGCAGTGAGTGGCATGAGGTAGCACCTCAGCGGGATTGTGATTAGGAGCCACGACACTTGGCAGGACAGTTGAGAATTAGTGAGGACATGATCATGGAAATCACTAGACGCATTGATGACACACATGCATTGGTGGCAGGATATTGTTGGAGGACATCGGTGGCACATGATAGTTCAGATAGGGGACTTGCCATGGATGAATTTCATACTCTCAGGGAGAGAATGACTGTGATGAGGGTTGACTACCAACATTTTTTGACAGACAAGGACTACTTATTGGAGGTTGGAGAGATGTATCACAGGTCCATGAGGGAGCAGGAGTTGGAGGTGGACCGACTCACTCATGAGTTGGTGAGCAAACAAAGATTCTTGGAAGTTACATAGACAACCCTTCAAGAACCAAAGTCCAGATTAGAGGAGCTCTTTGAGGAGTACCTGGGATCGCTGATGAGTATGGAGAGATATGATCTAGAGATGCAGGAGGATGTCCATGGGTCACAGGGACCACCCTTCACGAGGGATTTCAAGATAGTTGGGCACACACATACACATGGGGAGTCCAGATCCAAGGGCAGTTATGAGGACACTTCCATTTTTGTTCTAGAATTGAATGACCTTCATGTTGAGGTTGACCCAGTAGTACACCCAGGATCCATGAGGTTGTAGGTGTATACAGAAGATTTCATGTGTATGTGGGGGCATACAATGATGAGTGGTAGTTCACAGAGACATACAGAGGTGGACGCATGAGATTGCAGGGAAGAGACATACGTAGTAGAGCATGGAGATTCCTCTCCCTTGAAGTAGTATGCAGATCTAGGAGATCACCTTCACAGTAGTAGCAGTTGCATGAGTGATGATGATTGGAGAGTGATTGACCAGCAATTTGTAGAGTTACCTACTGTTGTACCCGATGGTTTGAGTTTAGTGATGAGTACAGGCGATTATTCACCCTGGGTACCGGTGGACGAGATTTTGGTCAAGTCCTTGGGATTGATCAAAGCATATGATACTTTCCAATCCTACAGACAGTTGCAGATATTTCTGTCAGTTTTTTCCCATACTTCCATCCGTGATAGAAGGACAAGGAGAGATAGATTGTGACAGGGGACATGGAGAGTTGGTAGGCAGAGACCACCTGGCAGGAGTGTCTTTATTGCATATGGCAAGATAGGGATGGATAATCAAAGATAGACAATTGAGGCATTGGGCGTGATGCAGAGTATCTTAGGCCATGGGATAGAGGATATCTCATAGGGTGATACAGATTCAGATTCCCATTAGGATGAGGATGGAGGGATTCCGACAGTTATTAGTGTGACGCATCAGCAGTTAGTGGGGATTGGAAGTGATGAACTTCCAAATTTGTTGGGGGATCCGGGAGCCCAATTGGTCAGTGGTTTGCTTCATCTTATGATGGTTTGGGTTGCACCAGAGAGCAACATACTTCACTATGGGACTATTTTGATAGGGCTTGCAAGGACTTGTTCTATGTGGCGAGATATGTTCTCCCTATTGACACTCATGATCGAGTATAGAGATGGATGGGAATATTTTGATTCCACAGGGATACCTTCACAGGCTCAGCTTCTTGATAGTAGGCCCAATTATCATAGGTATTTCAGCACGAGGATCCAAGACTGAGGGATCCATTATGTATACGTTGGGCAGACAATCATGATCAGAGTAGTGCAACGTCATCATGATGGTCCCTGTTAGAGATTAGCATGGGACCTTGGAATTACAGGGCTGGGCATCTCATTGAATGATGGAGACGAGTGGATCCTTGTAGGGTAAAATCACTTGGATTTTCCATTGAGCTTCAGTATTGAGGGGAGCATGTCACTTATTGGTGACTCATTGAGGTTTTGTAGTATCTCACTATGGCAGCAGCATGTTCAGTTGGTGGAGGTTGTATTGGGTTTGGTATGGTCTTGGAGGTCAGACCCTTGTGGGTTGAGGCTGGGTGTTAATTGCAGGAGATTGATGGTGTCGAAATGTCACAGGACTACACTCCACATGGAATTGTAGTTCCCATATTGATATGATATCCAGGGATTGGAGTACTTGGGAGTTCAATGTTCAATAGTGTTGATATCCGAGTGGGGTGGTCGCTTGAGGAGTTGATCGAGGACCTATTGCACATGATCATACTACTCATCAGGACCGTTTGGATGTCATGCGTGGTGAGCTCTTAAAGGGGCCACATCTTGAGGGGATTCTGCTTTGGATCACACAGGTGGATATGGGACCCCGGTACCATATGGAGAGGGATTCAGTGATTGCTTTGGGACAAGAAAACGAGATTCTGCTTCGGATCACACAAGTGGATATGGGACCCCGGTACATGGGATTCAGGTATTTCTTGAGGACAAGCAATATTCTTGCAATGAGGATTGTAATGTCCCCACTTTTGGACATCATTATATTATAGAGTGTTATGCCGACCATAGTAGCTAGATGGGTGTGATAGCGAGTATAGAAGCTACTGAGGGGTTTTATTGGGCCCTAATTGCATCATTCATCATATTTCATCATCAATATCCATTCCACACAACTTGGCCTTGGTTTCTTTGCATTCCGACAATTTTCGTAATTTTCAGTTATATGGGTTATATTTTAATTAAATTCACTAAGAAGGTCATATTGGGCATAATACTTGGAGGAACCTCTTAGTGTAATAGCTCATCGGAATTGGGAGGAATAACACTACAGGATAAGATGATGAGAAGTGACTTTCAATGGTTGGAAAATCCATAAGGATGGATAAATCACTTTTCAGAGATAAAAGGATTAATTAATTAATTAAACTGATTTAATTAAGGAATAATAAAATAAAGTAAAAAGTCACTTGGAGAGAAAAGGTGAACAAGGAGGATAAAAGAGAGATAGGGTCCTCTATTCTCTCATTATGTTGTTTATCATTTTGATGCCTGGCTTCTTGCTAGAGAGCCCATGCACTTGGGGGTTTTAAGGGTTTTGACTGAACAAACCCTAGAGATCAGGTCGGAGGTGAAATATCCCACCCAACCTGGTCCAACCTTGGTCATGGAGGTGAAAGATTACTCCCTCACCATTCTACATCAGATCTATTCAGTTCCACGAGCCTTTGTGGAGGCAAGTCATATTATTGGATGGTTTCTCCAGATCTAGGGCGCACCCATCTTGAAAGAGTGGTTTGATTTGCACAGAGGTGATCAGATTCTCAGTGGATTTCACTCCAAGGTTGTTAGCCATCACCATGGTGCCCTATTACAACAGTGTTTGAGGTTATTCATCAAGTTCTTCATTTCTTCTTCCAGTCGGGCGTATTTCATCTTGAGGAGGGTGCACTAGCCATAGGAGATTTTGTGTTCTGGAGGGGAAGACCTTTCCCAATAGGTTGGAGATTTTGCATAGGGGTTACCCAGCCCCCGATCTACCTTTTGACAATGGGTTTCAGTGGATAATTGGCCAAACCCTTGGAGGCTGAATTCTTGGATTGCTTCAGCCAGGGAGGGGGCACTTACTGGAGAGTAGACACCATCAATAATCAGATTACAGGTTGGATCTCGGAGATCTTTGGCATGCATCATTGGAGGACTCTTAGGGGATCATATCTTCATCATTTTATTCCATCTTGGAGGCATTATCAACCATAAACTCTATGTATTCCAGATCTGTTCCATTTTGTATGAGGATAGCTATTATTATGAATAAAATCATATTTGAGGTATTTGTGCTATTTACTTGAGTTGTTTCTACTGTATCTTTTTGTGTACATGTTGTTAGCTGCATTGTTATCTTTACTTGTTGCAAAACACACAAAGAACCATCATTATAAACCCTAGAGAAACTCAAGAGACCAAAATCAGCAAAGTGCTTGGGGAAATGCCACAACCAGAAAACTCATAAAACTCAATAAAAATCCAATGTTCCAATCAGATATGATTGGGAAATTTACAATCAATGGGAGTTGTTATCGCACAGATTGTAGGTTGGGCAAAGCCCGAACCAATCCACAAACATGAGACAAATATGGGAGTAACTACGCACAGTCACCTTAGATAGATACTCCCCTCGCTTTAGTGATGATAAATCACCACAAGGGAGGAAACCCAGTGACCCTAGGGGGATTAAGACATAAATTCAAGTAATGGAAATTGAAACCCCTATAGGTCCGGTTTAGAAGTAGAAAGAGTCTTGAAAAAGGGGTCTTTTTGATAAGGGTATATTTCCAAAGCGTAGTGTACCTGCAAGAGAGTATTATACCTACCCGAGACAAGAAAATTTATCAAAATACAAACCAAATAATCAAAGGGACAAGAAAGTGAAGATTTATGTCCTAAATTACAGAAGTAAATAAATATATATATTAGCAATGAAATGAGCTATTTACTGCATAATTAACCATCAAAAGCATTAAATATTTATTGGGCAATGAAGCACTAAACAAGTAGATAATACCCCAACACTTGAGCATAAACTTTGATGGTAAAATGAGGCTGCAAAATGATGTTGTCAGAAGTATATTACAGCAGCCATGTAATGTCCCCCACCTCTTGATGAAGAGGTTTGGAGTGACTCAGTAGTCTAGTTGTCCCCACTAGACTATAGTCTCATGCATCATGGGGACAAAGTCAACCATAAGCCATTGCCTAAGCACAACGTTATATTATTGAGTTGACTTTGGGAGGAAAAGGTAACTTAATGAAAGAAAAGAGCATGTGGAGAAAATCTAGGAGTTAACCCTAGGGGTTAACTAAGTCAACAGAGGAATAGACTAGGAGTATAAAACAAGGGAAGCGCACACTTCTAAGGCATTCTGGATTATTATCATATTCTGCATTTTGGCTCTTGAGCACAAGCAGTTTTGAGGGTTTTGAGGCGAAAACCCTAGAGATCAAATCGGTGGTGAACAATTCCACATTTCTTGATCCAAGCTTGGTCCCGGAGGTGAAACAATCCTCCCACACCATTCTACAGTAGGTACAGATCATATCCATTGGCACAGGAGTAACAATGCAAAGCCCAAGGGTGTTTCCAGCAGGAGGGCGCATCATCTTGTAGAGATCAGTTCGATCTGAAGAGAGGAGAAGGATCTTGGGAAAAGGAACATATGGGTATTCTTGGTATGGCATAGGACATCATTTCTAGACTATTCAGGAGGAGGTTTCTCTATCAGTTTATTTCCTAGAGCTTGGCATGAGTTGGAGAAGAGAGGGGCGCACTACAAAAGTGAAAACGGACCTGCGGCAACAGAAAAACGGATTGATAGAACAGAGAAAACAGAAAACGATTTTAACAGAACCGCAGAACAGAATAGAAAAAAACACACCACACGGATCTCATTATTGAATTGATATCTAAAGGAATTACATGCAAAGAAATGCTTCGTAAACAACGAAGTGACTAACAGTTCACTCAGCGATGAAAACAAGAAACCAAACAATTGACAGTTAACTAAACTAATCAAAGGAGAAAATCGCTCAACTTATTCGTCTGACACACCCCCTTAAGTTGGAGTGCGACAATCATTTAACCTAACAACACTCAGCTTAGATCTGAGTGATACAAATGTTTCTGTGCCAAAAGGCTTTGTGAAGATATCAGCTTGTTGATCTGCTGATTTACAAAATTTTACAGTGATTACATCTTCATTTACCAATTCTCGAATAAAATGATAACGGATATCAATGTGCTTGCTCTTTTTGTTGAAGACTTGATTCTTGGACAATGTAATTGCAGAACTGTTGTCACAGTATATTGGAGTTGGGTCCAATTTCTTTGGTGATAAGTCACTCATTAACCTTCTTAGCCAAACAGCTTGACATGTTGCGGAAGTTGTTGCAACATATTCAGCCTCTGCGGAAGACAATGTAACAATTGGTTGTTTTCTTGATGCCCAAGAAATTAGACTTGATCCATATTTGAATGCATAACCGAAAGTGCTTTTCCTGTCATCAATGCTTCCGGCAAAATCACTGTCAGTAAAACCAACTAAAAAACTTTTTGATTCTGAAGGATACC
>JZKD02S1817109.1:16955-27685 GCA_000966675.3 Picea glauca
ATTTTACATTTATTATATCTAATTACCCATTTAATATATCTAACTCCCATAGTGGGCCTTATTTAATAATATAGTGGACCTAGTCCACCTTACATTGAATGACCTCCACTATTGTCACTGTGGACCCTCTGTGCCCCCCCACTACCTCTCTAGCTACCTCTCTTGCTCTGATACCAATTGTTAAGAACCTAAATAGATCTACAAATATAATAAAGCAAGATTAAAAAAACCACACTTTATTATTACCAAACCCTTCAGGTAGGGAAACACCATACAATGGATTCTATTATGGAAGGGATCCTCTCATGTTCACTTGTCTCTTCGAGGGGGCATCCTCCTAATGAGCTTCAGCTCCAAATACAATACATCTCTTCATGTCTCATTACATTGCTTGAACCCCTTTATATAGTGCTACCATCACCTAAGAACATTCTAGAGGAGGAATTTTCTAGAAGTAGAACCCTCTAAGAAGTCATTTTACATTTATTATATCTAATTACCCATTTATTATATCTAACTACCATAGTGGGCCTTATTTAATAATATAGTGGACTTAGTCCACCTTACATTGAATGACCTCCATTATTATCACTATGGGCCCTCTGGGCCCCCCCACTACCTCTCTAGCTACCTTACACGAGCTAACAAACAAGCAATACAAATAATCCAAAGGGTCGGATGAATCAAGTTATGAGGAGAGGGGAGAGAAGAGAGTATGTCCCATCCAAGACCAAAGCCATTCGCATAGATTATTGTAGAGGACATAAGACACGAGCAAGGCATAAGCCACAAACCCCCAAGCACGAGTAGATGGATGGGCGGAGTAAAAAACCTGGGCGATCGGACAAGGCGAGTGATGGTGATACAACAGAGGATCCTTCCACATGAGGGATGGAGGTGGTAGGTGTTGAGAGCATGAGGATTAAGGATGTGAGTCATGAGGTGGTGGCAAGAAGAACAAAAGGAGGCAAGGGCGCTAGGGGATAAGACTAAAGCCCCTAGTCCTGTTGATCCACAAATCTCTTATTATTCCCAATGTGCCTTTGTTGGCATATTGATCTACCATGGAGTTGAGGTGGTGTAGGATATGCCCCAAATCCACAAATACTAAATCTCGAACGAGGCTCTGAATTCTAGTGAATATTGATCTGAATCATGTGTCTCTTGGAATAGTGTTGAGATGAAGATATGTGATAGTGTTCTTTGATTCGCCCATAATGGTGATTGCGCAAATGCCCTGAGTGTTGGCGATGGTAAGGCCTTTAAATAGTGTGTAAGCCTCTACCTTATTACTTGAAGCTGGTCCTAAATTCTAGAAGTAGGTCAATTCAACTTGCCCTCCAGGGCCATAGAGAACCCGTCCTGCACCTGTCACCTCAGGGTTACGTTTAGAAGCTCCATCAAAACATAAAGTGTGGTGTTTACGGCTATGTATCCACTATGTGAACTCATCACAGGTGAGTTGAAGCTGCCATGATGTTCTAGGATAGATATGAGATGAGAGAGTTACCCAGAGTTAAATTTTATGTAGCCACATAGACTCCCATAGATCAAGAGATTTTGAGTGAGAAGCAGAGAGACCCCTTGAGTTGAAGTGCTTTGAGAGGAGGCCCAAAGCCTTAGCTGCCACTGTATCAGGGGAAGAGCAAGCTCTCTGAAAGAGGCCTTGATTTTTGGTTAGCCAAATTTTTCAACAAACATACTTGGGTAGAGCAGTCCAAAATCGCTAAAAAATGTGCTTGCCGCCAAAAGATCCCTGGTAGGCATGATGCCAGTGACTTGATAGATGTTCAATAAAAGAGGGCCGCCATATTTTCTAACTAATTTCTTGCATTACCCAATTCCAAATCAACCGGGAAAAAACACAGTACAAAAAAAGGTGAGAAGAAGAATCTGAGGCAGAACAACACAACACGCACCTGGAAGGGCCTTGGATGCCTCTTTTGATTATATTTTCTCTTGTAACTATCTTTCCATGCATTAAGGTCCAGTAGAATGTGTTAATTTTAGGGAGGCCATCCGAGTGCCAAATATGCTATCACCTATGTGATTTGGGGGGGAGAACCTCTTGCATGAGTTGAGCCTCGTATCCTTTTTTTATAATGCAATCTTGTTGATCCCATCCCTAAGAATCCTTGAGAGATAACAGATTGGGAGCGCAACCCTTCAACATGAGGATAAAAGTGTCTGAGAGGGCTTGGAGATACAAAGGGATTTCTTTGAGATCCCATCCTAACCAGCGACGAATTTTAGTCTGGACCAAGAAGATATCACATATAGGGTGCATTTCCCTTGTCTTTCTAACCAATCTTTCAAAGGGAAGAGGGATTGACGCTCCAAGAGGAGAGGGTTTTCCATTATATTGTCTTGCCAAATCTTACTCGTTTTCCTATTTCCTAGAACCCGTGTTAATTTTCTTTGGAGGAGAGGGAGAGAGGCTTTAAGAAGGCACCATATTTGAGTGCCAGGTTCATGGTCTCACTAAACATCAACGCATATCAACCTGGGACTAGATAATTACTTTTGCAATGAGACTTTTTCCATCAGGCTCTACCCCCAGAGACTAGTCTCCATAGTATTTTTGCTCCTAAAGCTTTAATCACAAGTGTCAGGTTCTTGATTCCGAATCCCCCATGAAATTTAGGGTCTCTGACAATATTCCAATTAATTAGGTGGAACTTTTTTGAGTTGGACTTGCCTCCTTGCCACATAAACCACTTGATTTCCCTGGAGAGGGAAAGCTTAAGATTATCTNATATAGTGGACTTAGTCCACCTTACATTGAATGACCTCCATTATTATCACTATGGGCCCTCTGGGCCCCCCCACTACCTCTCTAGCTACCTTACACGAGCTAACAAACAAGCAATGCAGATAATCCAAAGGGTCGGATGAATCAAGTTACGAGGAGAGGGGAGAGAAGAGAGTATGTCCCATCCAATACCAAAGCCATTCGCATAGATTATTGTAGAGGACATAAGACACGAGCAAGGCATAAGCCACAAACCCCCAAGCACGAGTCGATGGACGGGCGGAGTAAAAAACCTGGGCGGTCGGACAAGGCGAGTGATGGTGATACAACAGGGGATCCTTCCACATGAGGGATGGAGGCGGCAGGTGTTGAGAGCATGAGGATTAAGGATGTGAGTCATGAGGTGGTGGCAAGAAGACCAAAAGGAGGTAAGGGCGCTAGGGGATGGGACTAAAGCTCCTAGTCCTGTTGATCCACAAATCTCTTATTATTCCCAATGTGCCTTTGTTGGCATATTGATCTACCATGGAGTTGAGGTGGTGTAGGATATGCCCCAAATCCACAGATACTAAATCTTGAACGAGGCTCTGAATTCTAGTGGACATTGATTTGAATCATGTGTCTCTTGGAATAATGTTGAGATGAAGATGTGTGATAGTGTTCTTTGATTCGCCCATAATGGTGATTGCGCAAATGCCCTGAGTGTTGGCGATGGTAAGGCCTTTAAATAGTGTGTAAGCCTCTACCTTATTACTTGAAGTTGGTCCTAACTTCTAGAAGTAGGTCAATTCAACTTGCCCTCTAGGGCCATAGAGAACCCCTCCTGCACCTGTCACCTCAGGGTTACGTTTAGAAGCTCCATCAAAACATAAAGTGTGGTGTTTACGGCTATGTATCCACTATGTGAACTCATCATAGGTGAGTTGAAGCTGCCATGATGTTCTAGGATAGATATGAGATGAGAGAGTTACCCAGAGTTAAATTTTATGTAGCCACATAGACTCCCATAGATCAAGAGATTTTGAGTGAGAAGCAGAGAGACCCCTTGAGTTGAAGTGCTTTGAGAGGAGGCCCAAAGCCTTAGCTGCCACTGTATCAGGGGAAGAGCAAGCTCTCTGAAAGAGGCCTTGATTTTTGGTTAGCCAAATTTTTCAACAAACATACTTGGGTAGAGCAGTCCAAAATCGCTAAAAAATGTGCTTGCCGCCAAAAGATCCCTGGTAGGCATGATGCCAGTGACTTGATAGATGTTCAATAAAAGAGGGCCGCCATATTTTCTAACTAATTTCTTGCATTACCCAATTCCAAATCAACCGGGAAAAAACACAGTACAAAAAAAGGTGAGAAGAAGAATCTGAGGCAGAACAACACAACACGCACCTGGAAGGGCCTTGGATGCCTCTTTTGATTATATTTTCTCTTGTAACTATCTTTCCATGCATTAAGGTCCAGTAGAATGTGTTAATTTTAGGGAGGCCATCCGAGTGCCAAATATGCTATCACCTATGTGATTTGGGGGGGAGAACCTCTTGCATGAGTTGAGCCTCGTATCCTTTTTTTATAATGCAATCTTGTTGATCCCATCCCTAAGAATCCTTGAGAGATAACAGATTGGGAGCGCAACCCTTCAACATGAGGATAAAAGTGTCTGAGAGGGCTTGGAGATACAAAGGGATTTCTTTGAGATCCCATCCTAACCAGCGACGAATTTTAGTCTGGACCAAGAAGATATCACATATAGGGTGCATTTCCCTTGTCTTTCTAACCAATCTTTCAAAGGGAAGAGGGATTGACGCTCCAAGAGGAGAGGGTTTTCCATTATATTGTCTTGCCAAATCTTACTCGTTTTCCTATTTCCTAGAACCCGTGTTAATTTTCTTTGGAGGAGAGGGAGAGAGGCTTTAAGAAGGCACCATATTTGAGTGCCAGGTTCATGGTCTCACTAAACATCAACGCATATCAACCTGGGACTAGATAATTACTTTTGCAATGAGACTTTTTCCATCAGGCTCTACCCCCAGAGACTAGTCTCCATAGTATTTTTGCTCCTAAAGCTTTAATCACAAGTGTCAGGTTCTTGATTCCGAATCCCCCATGAAATTTAGGGTCTCTGACAATATTCCAATTAATTAGGTGGAACTTTTTTGAGTTGGACTTGCCTCCTTGCCACATAAACCACTTGATTTCCCTGGAGAGGGAAAGCTTAAGATTATCTGGGGCAAGAAGGGTCAAAATTTGGAAAATGGGGAGGGCACTTAAGACAAAGTTGGTCAACCTCGCTGCTCTGGAAAATCCTAGCTCCAAGCTCAACGCGACTCGCTGCATGACCGAACCAACTCACTCCGCGACAAACCACCTGCCAAGATCAGGCATCGACAGTCTTCTGGTCTGATCCGTCAGGATGAACACAGAAGAGGGGGGGAAACCCCCCTTGTACATCAACATTACAACCAACGATCGATCGGGCACAAGAGCAAAACGACCATCTTTCGAGCCGCCACCGCAGATGCACGAACAGATCCTCGCCAAAGAACAAGGACTCAACAAGGAAATGGAGATGGAAGCCAGTACGTCTCATCCAAAAGCACCTCGTGGGTGGGAGCCTGGAAAATGCATCCCACAAACGGAAAAAACCTCGCGATACCTAATAAGCTCAACACGAGTGGGTGAGCACACCCAGTTCATGCGAGAGCATGCCCTCATCCATAAATTTTTGGGACTTTGGCCATCCGAACGGGACCTGAACATATGGATTAAGCATTGGTGGAACCCCAAAGGTGATTATGAGGTTCAACTCAGCTCCAAAGGCTTCTTCACAATTATCCTATACAACCCAGAAGACTGAGACTGAATCTTTGAGAACGGCCCATACTTCTTCAACTTGGCAGGGTTATTCCTAAGATTATGGACAGAACGCTTCAGCCCAGACAAGGAGGACTTTACAATGGCACTAGTCTGGATCCACCTCTATTCCTTGCCGCAGGAGTTCTAGCTGGAGGAGATTCTCATGGGAATAGGAAACACAATGGGTCACTATGTCAAAACTTCAAAAGCCACAAAGCAAAGGAAATATACTTCATATGCCCGAATATGTGTTTATATGAATATATCTAAGGCTCTACCAGGGGCGATAACTCTGGAATATCAAGATGAAGACAGGCAACAAACACTGGACTACGAACATATCCATTTCCGTTGCAGAAAATGCCATGAACATGGCCACCTATTCAGAGACTGCCCTCTAAATAAGCAAGCCACCAAAGCCAGCGATACCGCGCAGAAAGATGGCTTCACCACCGTCATGACCAGAAAGAAAAACCCTACCAGGAAGCAGATCCGAGACCCCAAGCCCAAGATCTCGACCAAAAACTCATACGAGATACTAAACCAGCTACCGGAAGATGAAGAAATCCAAGATCCACACAAAGAGCCGCAACAAAACAAAGGACAGAACCAAGCCCCTTCCTCCTCTGGCACAAACCAGGAAACATACCCAGAGGAGAAAGGAGACGGAGACGACGACATCTTAATGCAGGTGGACGATCGAGATCTAGCAGGCATTGACCTAGAAAAACTTGAGGAAGCCCTCAACCAAAAGAATCAGCAAGGCCTCCCTGAAGAGCAGCTCTGAAAGGTACGCAAGATTTTTCTTGACTCAACTGTAGGATCCACGGCATGCTTGGGCATAGCAACAGACCCAGGCTCCGGCTCAAAAAAGATACCACGAGAGAACAAAAGAAGGGGATGCAAAACGGTGCATCAACTAATCAAGGAGGCGGGCAATCTAATGATCAACTCAGGACAAATCCATAAGCTCTCGGAGGGATACCTCCACCCAACACCACCCTCATTATGATGAAGATCATCACCTGGAACATTAGAGGACTCAACAGAAGATCCAAACAAAGGATCCTCAGAGACTAGATAAAGAAAAAAAAACCAGATATCCTAATGATACAGGAAACAAAATGTGCAGGGGCAGAAGCTGAAATCATCTTCCAGCGCATCTGGAGGGGATGTGACTTTGTTAAAACAAACTCCTCAGGGGCCTCAGGGGGTCTAGCTATATTATGGAACCCGAACACCACTACTCTCAGCAGATCCTTCTCTACAATAGGCACCATAACAGCCCACTTTGAGGTCATAGGTTCGAATCAGGAGGGGACCGTCACCAATGTCTATGGACCCCAAAGTCAGCCGAAAAAAGACAAATTCATGGAGAGGCTAGTTCTTATCAAATCTTTGTTGACCACACCTAACTGGATCATTGGAGGCGACTTCAACATGATCCTGTCGCTGGAGGAAAAAACAAGCGGGAGCAAAAGGCTGGAACAAGACAGTGGTAAGTTCAAAACCCTCATAGAACATCTAAAGTTAGTAGATATAGAGAACAACAATGGTACTTTCACTTGGAACCATCGCAGATTAGGAAACCAACATGTAGCCTGTCGTCTGGACCGCTTCCTTGTAGCTGAAGAACTAATTGAAAAGGACCTTTGTATGGAAAGTCTCATTCTCCCTAAAGCTGGCTCAGACCACTGGCCAATAGCCTTCCACCTAGAAACAGAGGCAATACCCAAATATAAACCCTTTCGGTTTGAAAAATTATGGCTCACACACCCAGACTTCCATCAGCTTGCGAAAACTTGGTGGGCTCATGCGGAAATAGATCATGGTACAAGTATGTACAAATTCCAGCAACGTCTCAAAAACTTCAAGCAATTGCTAAAGCACTGGAATAATAATACCTTTGGAAACATATTCCAAAGCATGCAGGAAATAGAGAACAACTTAATGGAGATACAAAAAACTTTCATCTCAGGGACTCGAACTGTTGAACTAATGAAAGAGGAAGAGCAGCTACAAGTGCAACTAGAAGAAAGAAAAAAGCAAGAGGAAATATTATGGAGACAGAAGTCCAGAGTACAATGGCTCAAAGAGGGGGAAAAGAACAAAAAATTCTTCCACGGGACCATGGTACACCGCCAACACATCAACAGAATCACTCATATGGAGGATGGACATGGCAACCCAATCAGAGAACATACCCAAATAGAGATAAAGCTCAATAGGTACTACCACGACGTCCTAACAGAAACCAGGGCAGATAGGGAAGCAACCATCAATCGAGTAACCAATCACATACCATTATTAGTGACACCAGAATAGAACGCAGCTCTAATGAGACATATCACACAGGAGGAGGTGGACCAAGCAACAAAAGATATGCCTCCAGGGAAGGCCCCAGGCCCGGATGGATTTACCACTGACTTCTTCCATCACTATTGGGACATAGTAAGGAAAGAGGTTTGGGAGGTAGTAGAGGAATCACGGACTTCAGGCCAAGTCCTCCCGGCCCTCAACACCACCTTTCTCACCCTAATTCCAAAAGAAGAACGGGTCACAGATCCCAAGCAGTTCAGGCCCATCGCTCTATGCAATGTAATCTACAAAATCATTACAAAGGTGGTTGTGAATCGCCTCAAGCCAATTCTGCCCTTCGTCATATCCAAAGAACAAGCAGGATATGTAGAGGGAAGACAAATCATGGACAACGTTATTCTAGCTCATGAGGTCATCCATTCTCTCAAGTCGACAAAAACTCTAGGTATGCTAATAAAACTTGATCTTTCAAAAGCTTTCGATAGAGCCAGTTGGCAATACCTTCAGGCCACTTTAAATTCTTTTGGTTTTGATCAACATTGGGTGAATTGGATCTTAAACCTCACCTCCTCGGCCTTCTTTTCCATCCTCGTCAATGGAGTCCCTTCCCGACCCTTCTCACCATCTAGAGGCATCAAACAAGGGGACCCCTTATCGCCCTTTTTGTTCGTGCTCATGGCAGAAGGCCTGGGATGCTCCATTAAGACAACGGTCCAAGAAGGCTCTCTCAAAGGCCTGCCTTTGCACAACATCCAACCGACACCCTCACATAGCCAATTTGTCGATGACACCCTACTCATGAATTCCCCAACAGCAAGAGATGCAAATAAGCTTAACTCCATCCTTTCGGATTTCACAGAAGCGTCAGGCATGACGCTTAATCTAGACAAATCCAAACTCTTCTTATTCAATACTTCGGTTGCGGTCCAACTTCATATCTCCAAACTTCTGGGAATACCCAAGAGCTCCCTCCCGTCCAACTACCTAGGCATTCCTCTAACATGAGCGACAACAAAATCCATATTCTGGGACAACCTCCTCCTTTCCATCTCCAACAGGTTGAACAACTGGACCTTCCGAACGCTAAACATTACGGCCAGATTGGTCCTGCTCAAATCGGTCCTTCAAACCCTTCCCACCTACCTTTTCACTGCTCTAGTGATCAAAATCTGGACCAGGGGTCAAATTTTAGCTCAAAAATCAAAGTTCTCGAAATTGCCTCAAAATGAACAAGAGCGTAGCCCTCATTGTCACGAACCCAACGCAACTCGTTTCGTCTCAAACGGACGTCGGGAGCGAGATATATCGCGATCTGTTTGGAATGTCAAACAGGTAAAAAAAGGACGCTGACTGTGCAGTCCGTACGGAGGTTGACGTGGCATGACCGTACATGCTGACGTGGTAGGTTTGTACGCTGACGTGGAAGAAGTGACGTGGCAGAGCTGAGTTGACAGATTTCGGAGAATCACATTGCGACACGTGGCCCAGTCATGGGCTGCCACGTGGTACCCTGTTATTGGTATGGTTGGTTGTTTAAAAATTGTTATGGAGTTCGCGGGGATCAAACCCCGGACCTCCCCACCGTGTAAAGACTTTGCACCATCCGCGCTACCAACGCGCCACCATATTAGTTATTGTTATATAACGTTTTCATTTATATTTAAATTTAAACAACTGTGTGGTGGCGCGGGGGTCCGGGTTGGGGCTTAGCCCCAGCCCCCGGTCGCACCCACCTTACATATGGCCATACTCTTTGTTAAATGACGCGTGAAGGTTTTTAAAACATGTAGCCCGTGGTTATATACATAACCACATGTGACCACAACCGAGGGCGCGGGGTTTGAAACGGTTGGCACGGTTTCAACGGTTAGCCTTTTTTCTTATTGCGCGAGGTCATATGACCCTCATGTGTCCGAGAGCTAGGCGGTTAGGGGCTGGCGTGCCCATAACCGTCCTACAGTTTGGATCATTTTTCGGTTGCGCATGTGTGCTAGGTTTTAGCACGAATTTGGAGCGTGTTCTAGATTCAAGCACACATAGGTGCGTTTTGGCGAACCAGAGCCAACAAAGCTTGAAGGAAGAGGATGGCAGAAGGCCTATCTTTCCCATTTTTTGGCCGATTGAGGTGCCGTAAAAGACCAGCTAGGGGTTTTTGGACGTCCTGAATCCATTGACACTGTTATCAAGGCCATTTGAAGACTTTTTTTGCATGTTTTTAACCATTGAAGTTTCAGAGAGCTTCAGGGAGCTTGAAGCCCTCATTGATTGAGGACATGTTTTGGTGAGTCCAAGTTTGTTTTCTGTGACTAAATAGTCATTTTTGGCTAATTGTTATGCTCTGAACACATTGGGACAGGTTTCAGAGGCTTTTGAGGACTTTTACAAGTGTTTTTGCCATAGAGAAGCTCAGGGAAGCTTAAGGCCACATGTAGAAGAGGTCATGCACGAATGAGCCATGATCCGTTTTCAGAGTTTTATTAGTCATTTTTGGGGTTTTTATGTGTTCTGATCCCAATGGTGCAGTCAGAATTTCCATTGGAGTTGAGCAACAACTTGTAAAATAACTTTTGACAAATTAATCCCAGAGAGCCAAGTCCATTAATGGAGGCTCAAGGAGATGTAGCCCGGAGAGGGGTGAACTCCTTTATCATCTTGTTATTGTTGTGAGTTTGATGGTTTATTTGCTGCAAGTTGTGTTGTTGTGTATTTATTTAAAGCACATATTTAACCATTTAAAAGAACATTTGCTCACACATGAACATTTAAAGGAAGAAGCATAAACTTAGCACATAATCTATCTTGCATATTTTAACAC
>JZKD02S1817120.1:0-21458 GCA_000966675.3 Picea glauca
AGTGGTCTTGGATATGGAAATAATGTAAACCCATAAGAAAGACTAGTTTCTACTACTGCAAGAGCTAAACATTATGAACAAAAAGCTCACATTTGAAAATTTTATTTTTCTGTATAAAACAGTTTTGGAAATTGGAATCTAAAAATTACTGACAGTCTGTTTGGCTATGTGTAAATTGAGAAAATTGTAGGGAGAATGGTATTGGATATGGTAGGTATGTAATCCCATAAATAATACCAATGGATAATACTGCAAGAGACAAATATTATGATAAGAAACCTCATGCTTGGGGAATTTTATTTCCTATATAAAATGGATTTAAGAAATTAAAAATTGTTATGATATGCTAACAATTGGTTTGGCTGAGTGAAGGTTGAGAAATTGAAGGAAGAATGGTTTCAATTATGGCACTAAAATTAGCCATAATAGAGCCTTATGATCACTGCTGCAAGAGCCAAATGAATTATGAGTAGGAAACTCATGCTTGGGGAATTCTGTTTTCTTGTATAAAACATATTTGATATTTATGATTGAAAATTGTTATGATGATATATAATGATGATTGTATGTGTGTAATACAAATTATATTGTTGGCTATTGAAGCTCGAAGTTCAAGAAGAAGAGAACCATGATGAAATCGAGCTCAATGACAAAGGCATGGAATGCAGAAAGTATAATGGAGTTGTTGCAGGTGGAGTTCCTTGAGCCGCAACTCTGAAACTTCTCGACCGAGTGCATTGAATCCTTGAAGAGAAGTGGTACATCATAAAGGATTGTAGAGCAGAGAATGGGGGATACACTCTGTTGGAACGCATGTATTTTTTCAGATTTTTCCAATTATCAAAGCTTTTGGAGCCGCCTATTTTCTAAATAACGAAATGCTCACTATAAACCTAAATTATCGAATTTCGGGATTTCACAATTCTAACGATTCAATATGTCAAAGCTCTCAATGTCCCGACATGCGAAATAGAGAAGTTGTGGTTAAGTTTAATAATGACAATCTAAGCGATAAGCAATGATTATCACTTTTTAATACATCACTCTTTCGTGATTCGGGAGTCAGATCTTGAAAGACTTATGAAAGTCCCGATATGCGAAGTTGCGAAAGCGACTTAAGAGAAACCTGTTTAATTACGAGGCTAATGTTAATTAACGATAATTAATTGTTATCGGGACTTTGCGATTTGGTGTTTTTCCTTGAAAAACATTTTGTAGCCCCGATATCTGAGGTCACAAAGTTTCCAGATTAATCGTGATTAATTAAAAATTTAAGCCTGATTAAAGTTAATTAACCAAATCACAATTTCACGAATTTGGGGTTCATAGCTCGAGACTAAGAATAAAATTACCCGAGACCACGAGTTCCAAAAAGGATTAAGAACTAATCATGATTAATTAAAGGATTAAGTTGGATTAATTAATATCTTAAACCACCTCTTATCTTGCAAAAATCACGGGTGAAATTTAAATACTCATTGATTCCCCCAAGTCACGAAATAACAAGCATTTATGGCATTTATAAGAGAATTAGGGAAATGATTGAAAGTGAGATCTTGCTTTATTTCCAAATCTTTCTATTAAAGGATTTAAAAACTGTGTCAGCAAGGACCTGCATAGAGTCGGGTACTCTAAGAGAAAGAATTTATGTCATTATTTGAATTTCATTTAGTTTCACAGAACCATTTTAGCGAGATAAATATTGTTCGTATTTTCATCCTCTGCAAAAGGGAGTATAATCTCAAGATTTTATATCACGGCTCCACGGAAAGTGCCTAAAGCAGCTGGTGAAGGTTCAGGTCAGAGTTCGGATATTAATTCTGATACCTCGCTTAGAAATATCGACATAGTCAAAACATGGACATGTTTTCAACACGTTGCAATATGAGTTGGTAAATTGCCTAGACGATTTGAGAAACAATGAGAAAGACAACTTGTATACCCAATACAAGGTGGTTTCCCAGTCAGAGATGTACAAGGTAGCAACAAGGCCACGACTTTTTCCCTATAATGATATGATCAGATGGGTGTTGGACCATGTAGATATCCCTACTAGAACAATATTCAACTTGCATAAGGCGACTATGGGGACATTTAGGCTAGAGCATCTACAAGCTATGTACAAGCTATATCCCACACAAAACTTTACTTACAGTGCCGAATTCTTATAGGGTTTCAAAAAGAAAGAATGTGAGCAATTTGGAAAAATCTTATCTGACCTGATCAAGGATTAGTGTTCGTTCCATGAAAAAATCAGAGTTGATTCTAATGGGATTTATACAATCTCATATTTACAACCATAGTTCATGTACACAGTGATGATGGTATGCAGACTGTATGGGAGAGAGAATACTACACATTTCCTTCTCCCCTGGGTTCCTCTTATCCACACAGTAGCAAAGGGATACTCTTTCGATTGGGCCAAAATGTTGTCAGACAGTTTGGCTAGTCAAATTACAAATTATCAAACACAAAAGGCGAGTGGGAAAGCAATTTCGTTTTTCATGTCTGCTTACATTATGGATGCCATTTTCTTCATGACACCTTTTCCATAAATGAATTGGAGCTGGACTCCAGCTAACGCAGAACCTATTCATGTGTACCACTCAAAACTATGGGAAGATAAAGCTAAGGACTTCGTTTATGAGATTTTCAACTGGGTAATGGTACCAATGCATGTCACTATCTTCTGCCATCCACCTCCAAGGATTTCAGATAAATTTGTGACCAACATAAGCAACGTGGAAAACTGGTACATAGAAGAAGATTTCTTGTATATTAGGGTTTTTGGTTGCTCTATTCCCCCATATGCCTTGCTGCTGTTCTTACCAGTCAAGCTAGTATGTTGCGATATCACTAGGCAGACTGTGCTCAGAGGGATAAGAAAAGAACTCAAAGGAGCCCAGAAAAAGGTATGGCCATCCTTTCCCATACACATTGGTACATATTCTTTATTAGATTTCGACCATGCCAAAGTGGAGGCCATGGCCCTGGAGGAAATAAAGCTAGTAGACATTGAATTTAAGAAACATGACCCTAATAAGGTTGTGAGTAACCACCTGGCAAGTTATGGTCTAAAAATATATGAGCACGAAGATTCTCCCCATGACGACATCTTCCGAGGGGTGAGATTCTACTCAGAAGTCTTAAGTCGGGTTCGAGCTTTGTCGCCCAGAGAGATGGTCGATTTCTATAAATTACAGGAGCACTGGAGAAGCGGCCTCCCCAAAGTTTTATAGGGAAAAACCTCAAAACCCCCAGGTACACAACAAATAGAATCCAAAGGTTCAACGGACACAAGTCCTGGAAAATAAGAGACTCGGGGAGAAACAGAGGAAACTGAGACCTTGAACCAGGAAACCGAGACCATGAACCAAGAAGAAGTAAACCCAAAGATAGTTACACCAGGTAAACAGGTCAAAGGTCATGCAGATATATCCTTGAAATGGGTAGGTGACATACCATCGATTACATCAAAGGAGCCATCCAAAGACGCTACCACGAAACAATCATTCAATGAAATCAACAACCCCATTCCATCCGTCACACCCTTACAATTCACAAAGGGGAACCCCGATGTAGAGATAATATTCAAAGAGGATCTAAAACCTATCTCTGTAGAATAATTGCCTCCTAGAGAATTCTTTTTGAGCAAGAAAAGGAAGGTTGCGGTGAAGCGAGAAACATACCAAAGGGTGGGCGCAATAGCTAAAAAATACAAAATATTAACGGATGGAGAAGCCTTGGAAGAGGAAAAATTTGCTGATGAGATAGTAGGAACATGGGGGATTATTCAAAAACCAACCAATATTTAGTTGGAACCTTGAAGGGACAGTTGAAACAAAAGAACCTGTTAATTAGTAAGTTACAGACTCAGCTAGCATCCGTAGAAACGAATGCCAGGAATGAGGCATACAAATACTTTGAACAAACTAGAGCTTCCGACCAACAAGAAATCGAGCAACTGAAATCCGATCTCGAGAAAATGCATCAGTCGACACAAATAAGCCAAGCACAAGTCAATCAAAAAGAGGAGTTAATAAAATAGTTTCAATCTAAATTAAATTCTGTTGAAAGCCAGTTTATAGACATAACGTTGTTCCAAACTCAAGCCACGGAAATAATAAAGACGGTAGAAGTAGCTCAACAGGATCTACTTGCTAAAGTAGAAACCATCCAGAATCATTTTCACACAATAAAATAAGCGCTAAAGGATATCTCCTTGAGAGAAAGAGAAGCTGGGGTGGCTCGTGATTCTTTCCAGGAGGCTATAATAGAAACATCGAAAGAAGAGATGGTCATTAGTTCCATATTGTCGATTCCAAAGAAATCCAGAGGTAACATCTTACTGAAGGCGTGGGAGCATAATATATCCAGGAATAGAAAAAGGGCTAAAGAGATGAGAGATGCTTGTGAAGAAACTTTTGGCTTGATAAATAAAAATTTGTTAGATCTTGATAAGGAAAGTAGTTCTGGAGCATTGGGCAAAATCGACATAGCCAAACATCTGCTAGATATCAAGAAAAATGTGGAAAGAGAATGAGTTGAATTATCCCAGATAAGTCAGGTCGATATTGTCCAAGTGGATAAATGGTTAATAAATCCAAACCTACAATTATTATCTATCATCACAGAAGACAAAAAAGTAGGAAAAAGATTACCATGGTTGGCAAAGAATTGTTACACTTTCGAGGCGAACAACCAAACATAACCTTCCAAGTTGATAGCCCAGTTGATAGAAAGGTGTGTCAATTGTATTGAACATGGGAAAGGGAAGACTTCATGAGGTAAATAATAATAGATGCTTATTTCATCCTATTTTTGGAGCTAGAGAACAAAGAGAGGGAAACGCCCTACCTGCATGGAGGAAGACAAGAGACAAGGAAGTGAAACACTTCATTTTTCCATTTGTAACCAAAACTTATAGAACGATTAGAATTCAAAGCGTTTTAATCTTGTATAAATAAACATTTTGAAAATAGAACAAAGGAATTTTTTTTCTTCGGCCGATTGTAGCAGAGAAATTTTCTTTCACCAGAATCAATACAAGGAAAATTGAAGACTCCATATTCTGTCAAGACCGGGTTATGTGTTTCCTTCTTTATTTCGCATTTAGCATCATTTCTTATATATACCTTTGGTGAATTCTTAGCTACAATTTAGTACAACCTCTATCATGGTGATCAATTATTTTAGTCATCTAATCGTTTACAACTTTTCCTTTGTATCGACTATCAACATGTACAAGACCTATGAATTACTTAGATTTCTATATCTTATGCTTCATTAAAGTGTTTCTTGTCTATTTTCTTCTTCTATCACAAAGTGAGATTCTTCCTTGATTGATGCCTCACATTGTTCAACAACTTTATGTTTTCTTTTGTTTCATGCATGGTTTTAAAATTTAACTTAGTTATGGAAAACGACCTTTGATTTTGTTATACTATTAATTCAAATTTGGGAATTTTTCTCATATAATCTAAAATTGAAACAACAACCTAAAAATAAACAAACCCTTAAAAACGTTGTTCCTCCATGACTGTACCTGTTGCAAAACAACCCAATATTGAACCCGGTCTCACAGACCAAACCATCATCACTTTAAACCTTTTTGATACCATCCTAAAAACTGCCACCACTCGGGTCAAACTCGAATGTTCATGGGCATCCATTGAATGGGACATAAGAATTTAGGAACAATTGGAAGATAGAGAAAGACAACTTAGAAATCAACCTTAACTTCTTTTTCTAAAAGTTGTTTTCTTCTTTTTATATCATATACCCTCTTTTTGGATGCCTAGACTCTATACTTTATAGCCTTAAGTACAGACTCTGGAACAACATCTTTTTGGCGTCGTTGCCGGGGATGGAGAGACAAAATCATTTTCCTTGGGAGAACGACATTTGTAAGTTTCTACTCTTTGATAGTGAACAAAGAGTGAACACCTTCTAAAGGCTAAGTTTTTATTATTCACTTGGCGACTCAACATTTAAGTAAGCTGGCATCTAGTCATAGGAACACTAGACAAAACCCATATGGTAAAATGACCACGCCTGTTTCTGATCCCGAATAAATACTAAAAACAAGAGGTGCCCTTAAGAAAACTACTACAGTCTACCAGCTTAAACACACACAGCCTAAGGCTAATATTCCACTTGAAATGCTAACTTTGCAAGAAGTTTCCACTCAAACCCTTTTAGGATAAACGTCGGTTAAGACAGTTGAAGTGGAGATCCTAAACCCAAATTTAGTTTTCCCGAAAAATTAAATCTGAAACTCATCCGACCACCTCTTGCGTAAACAAATGTGAGAATCCCTCAGTAAAGCTCGTGTCGATTGATATCCCAACAACTCTTGAATTAGATTTCTCGAGCTCACAAAGTCTCAAAGAGTATACCATATACTCAGATTCCATGCCTGCGGGTTCTCCTGTTTACATCTCTTGCAAATTAGAGGAATTGAGTCCCCGTATCTCGTTCCCCCCTCTTTCAGTTTTCTCATCTCCTGAAGAAGCTACAGGATCACTATACATCTTTCAAAACCCTCTTTACAATGTATCAGTTTCCTCTCCTAGAATATCTATAGCTGTTGCTAGAGGAGGAGGAGGGGTGGGCTAAGCGCCACCCCCACCCCCTAGTATTTTTTCTAAGGTAGCTCTCACGTGCACTCCTTTGGTCCTCCCAGTACCCCTTCATGATTTATTAGAAAACTACATGAAAAACCTACCTAAGTGTGAACAATTTGGGCGATGAATGTCTACAACCTCATTTGAATAAGGAAGATTATGAGAGGTATATGAACACAGAACAACCGCCAAATAAAGATGGAAATACAAATAATACAGATGATTCTACCTATCAAGGAATAGTCGATACTATAATGGCCGAGCTCCAACATAAGTACAATCTAAGGCCTAAAAATAAATCTATGTCGACTAGTCAACCAAATAAAATCCTACCAATAGGTGAAACGTACAAGCCCGCTCCAAAAGACTCCGAGATACAGAATACCAAAATAAAAGGAGTGGACTCGCAGAATACCAAAATAAAAGGAGTGGACTCGAAAAATACCAAAATAAAGGAGGCTGAGATCCAAGCTGGGAAAACCAAGGTAGCTGGAACACAGACATTGGAAACAAAAATAACTGAAAATAAAGCAATGCAAACAAATAAGTCAGAAAGGAAGGAGACAGAAGATTCAACAAGAGAAACAGATAAACTTGTGGGTGGATTCAGCCTAGAAAATGAGATAAATAAGATCAAGATACCTATACCCCTGGTTGAATTGGCAAAGAACCCTGTTTACCAAAAACAAATAACCAAAATGATAAAATTTTCAGATTTAGAGAGTCAGGTTGACGTGGTAAATTTGGAAGATGATAAGCCTAATATAATTTTTGGTCCACATTTCAAAGGTTCCAGGGATACCGTCGCCGCTTTCTACATTACGCTAAATGTACACGATCGCCTACTACAAAATTGCATGCTGGATTCTAGAGCCTCACATAACATGATGCTCAAGGCTATCATGGACCAACTAGGTCTCGAAATTACCAGGCCTTACGGAGACTTGTATTCTTTTGATTCAAGAAGAGTTAAGTGTATGGGTATGATCAAAGATTTATTGGTAACTCTTGCACATGTTTCGGTAAGAGTGTTCTAATGGATGTAGTTATCGTTGATATACCTCCAAAGTATGGTTTTCTATTATCTAGGTCTTGGGGAGCCAAGCTTGGGGGATCCCTTCAGCTAGACATGATCTACGCCACGATTCCTATTTTTGGCGGACAATTCACTCAGTTATACAGGGAAACACAGATGGCATATACAGTAAGTGATCCACACAATCCAAATAATTTCCCTATTTATGTCACCGATAAAGATCTAGGGAATTGTATTTTGTCTTTTGATGACAGTGTAAATAATTATACTGAATAAAATTATATATAGGAAAATAAATCATAAAAGATAAATGAAAATGTATATAGCACTGGAATTTGGAAAATGTTTTTTGTTGATGCTTCGTCATGTGAAGGCGCAAGAGTAATTTTTGTAGCACCCAAAAATGAATTCGTCATCCCTTTCTCTTATAGACTAGAGTGGGACATAGACTACACAAATAATGTCTATGAATACGAAGCCCTAGTCCTGGGGTTAGAAGATGCTAGGAAGTTTAATATAAAACACTTGGAAGTTTATGGTGACGCGGAGTTGATCGTAAATCAAATTAATCGACAGTACCAGGACAAACACTCGAGATTAAGATCTTACAGAAACTGTGCCTAGGATCTAATGGAAAAATTCTTTTCATCGGTAAATGTTCCTTACATTCCCTGTACAAAAAACCTATAGGCCGATTCATTGGCCAAAGCTACCTCAACTTTCTCACCTCCTATTGATTTCAAACTAAAGTACCACATAGAGATGAGGCACAGACCCTCCATACCTAACAACATACAACACTGGTAGGTGTTCGAAGACGATGAACATATCAGAAAATTCCTCGAAATGGTGGAAGACTTTGCTGAAACGCACATTGACCAAGAAAACCAAAATGATCATACTTGTATTATGGAAGAAGGGGAAGATCCTCAAGAGTTCCAAGATAAGATCACAAATCATCACATGTTAGTACTAAAAAATAATCAAATCCCTAAAGGTCTAATTCCTCTGGAAAGATTATTTGACCACAATGATATGCCTTTGAAATCTACATTGCAGCCTCAACCATAGGAAGTCAAAGATTACGATATAGGCACTAAGGAAGAGACTATAATGGTAAAATTATTGAAGTATCTTCCTCCGAAGATGAAAGGTAAGTATACAGACTTACTCTGCCGATATAAAGATGTTTTTTCATGGTCCTATGATGAGTTGAGAACCTATGACACCACTGTGATTGAACACAAGATTCCTTTAAAGCCCGGGGTTAAACCTTTCAGGAAAAAACTCAGACAAATTAACCCCATATTATTTCCTGTGGTCGAAAGAGAAGTGAAAAAACTCCTGGAAGCCAAAATAATTGTACCACTCAGGCACTCTGAGTGGGTAGCTAACTTGGTCCCAGTCAGAAAGAAAAGCGGAGAAATCAGACTATGTGTAGATTTTAGAAATTTAAATAAATCATCTCTTAAAGACAATTATTCGCTACCCAAAATGGACCATGTTTTAGAAAAAGTAGTCGGAGAAAATAGGATGTCCATGATCAATGGTTTTTCCGGTTACAATCAGATTGCTGTCAATGAAGATGATAAAGAAAAAATAACCTTCACCACCCCTCGGGGCACATTTATGTATGAAAAAATTCCATTTGGTTTAATGAATGCAGGTGCTACCTTCCAGCGTGCTATGGATATTACCTTTTTCGGAGAAAGAGATAAATTTGTGGTTATTTATCTTGATGATCTAACCATTTTTTCTAAATCCGATGAATATTATCTGATACATCTCAAGAAAACGTTCGAGAAATGTTGCAAATTTGGTTTGTCTTTAAATCCTAAGAAATCTCACTTTGCGATGCAAGAAGGTAAACTCCTGGGCCATATTGTGTCTTGGGACAGAATTAACATTGATCCTAAAAGGGCCGAAGCTATAGACACTATAAATATTCCTAGAAATGTAAAAGAAATGCAGTCATTTTTAGGGAAGATAAATTGTTTGAGAAGATTTATCCCGAACTTTGATGAAATTGTGAAATTGATTACAGATATGCTCAAGAAGAACATCGAAGTTATATGGACGGATGAAGCTAAAGCATCGTTTGCACACATCAAGAAAACTATAGGTGAAGCACCTGTATTGGAAAGCCCTGATTATCTAAAAGAATTTTTGATCTTTTCGTTTGCATCCGAACATACAATTGCGGTGGTACTCCTCCAGAAAAATGATGAAGGTTTTGAACAACCAATAGCATTTTTTAGTAAAAGCCTTAGAGATGAAAAATTGAGCTATGACATAATGGAAAAGCAGGCATATGCTATGGTGAAGGCACTAAAGGATTTCAGAACCTACGTACTACAATCCAAGATCATTGCATACATACCCACCAGTTATGTTAATGATATATTGGTATAGTCTGATAGTGATGGGAAAAGGGGTCGGTGGCTTGCTAAAATTCAAGAATTCGATCTAGAGGTGAAACCGACAAAGCTCGTAAAGGGGCAGGGTCTAGCTAAGTTACTAGTTGAATCAAATTTCAGAGCGCTTGGTATAAGTAGCCTACAAGAATATGAGGGACATTTGGACATAGACAAATTCGATGACCAAATAGCTACAACCAAAATCGAAGAGAAGTTTGCATCTTCGGGTTAGTATAAAGACATAGTATCCTACCTTTTGACTCTAAAATTCCCAAACAATATGTCTCCGTCTAAGATGAGGACATTGAAGTTGCATGCGGTAAAATATTGCATCTCAGAAAGCCAATTGTACTGGAAAGACCCTCTAGGTTTTCTACTGGTTTGTTTAGTAGAATCATAGACAGAAAGGGTCATAAATGAATTTCATGAAGGAGTGTGTGGAGGACATCACGCGTGGAGAGAAATAACTTGTAAAATCCTGAGAGTAGGATATTATTGAACTAAATTATTTGCAGACCCTAAAGCCAAAGTCAGAGCCTGTAATTCCTATCAATTATTTGCAGGCAACCAAAAACTCCCAACACTACCTTTGGTCCCGGTTAAAATGGAAGCCCCATTTCAACAATGGGGGTTGGATTTTATAGGAGAAATTAATCCACATTCCAGCGCACAACACAAATGGATCCTGACCGCCATAGATTATTTCACAAAATGGGTAGAAGCCATTAAAACCAGAAAAGCGATAGATTTAGTGGTGATAGATTTCTTGGAAGAAAACATATTATCTAGATTTGGTTGTCCCCGAAAGATAGTTACAGATAATTCCCAGGCATTCAAATCTATGGAAATGGTTATCTTTTTCCAAAAATACAATATTATACAGGTTCATTCTACGACGTACTACCCTCAAGGAAACAGAGTAGTTGAATCATCAAACAAAATCTTAATCACCATAATTAAGAAGGTGTTGAATGAAAACAAAAAATCCTGGCACATACATTTGAAGTACGCTTTGTGGGCAAATCAGATAGGCACCAAGAAATCAATTGGTACTTCTCCATTTCAAATGGTATACGGAACTGATGTAGTATTACCCATAAATTTGTCTTTACTTGTGATGAAACTTTGGCAAGATGAAAAAGAAGAACCAAATCATGTCACAAGGAGAATAAATCAACTGATTGAAGTTCAACAACACATGGATGAGGTGGATGAAAGGCTACAAAAATATCAAGACAACATGAAAGCATTGTTCGATCATAAGGCTAAAGACAGGGAATTCCTCCATGGAGATTTGGTTTTGAAATGGGATTCTAGGAGGGAAGACTCGGAAAAACATGGAAAATTTGATCATATATGGCATGGACCATTCAAACTCACAGCTTCAGAAGGGAAGAATTAATTTCTGTTAGAAAATTTGGATGGTAAAATCCTCAATGCCCCTATCAGCAGGCATTATCTGAAGCACTATATGCAATAAATAATTTCCAAAATTCCACTTTATATACCGGTTTGTTTTCTTTTTTCTTTTTAGTTTTTCGGTAAGTTTACTTCCACCGCAAATAAAACAGGTTAGTGATTTCGTAGAAAAATAAATATAAATAGTTGACACATTGAAACTCTGTGACTCTTAAAACCCTGACACTTTTCATGTTGTTTTCATGCAGGATTTTTTCTTACAGCTCAAATATCAAAAAGAAGAAAGTGGATGGTCATGTATCAGGAAATTGATTCGCTCGACACAAGTGATAAAAAAATAATTTACTAAGATGAGAACGAAATGGTAAGGCAAAGGTATGAATTCTCGAAATGTCTAGATTTCAGATGGATGTCACCTAGGTGAAACAATGTTCTCATGAGTATGAACATATTCACCTGAGGTATCATCAAAGGAACGAGTTTTCTATGGATCATAAAAGATTCCTCTGGATAAGATAAAAATAATTAAAATAAACAGGATCAATTAAGTGACCTCAAAGAAAGGGTTCCCAGAGTTAGGATTGTGTTACCACAACTATGTTTATGAAACCCAAAGCCTCCTCTGTCATCCCGTTCCATCCTATGGTATTTTATCCTTGACTCCAGATGCCTTCCCATGATCTCCACAATGGAAAGGAAGGTTACACTTTAGCTCTGAAAGCTGACAAAGAATCTTTAAAAAGGGGCAAGTCTTCACGACTCCTTGGATCCTACTGAACAAATATATGCATAGGCTAATCCTAACTCTCTTAGTTCTTTCAACAGGTTTTAAATGATTAGTCTTGATCAAAATAAGGCCCCCAGAAATAAATTCTCCCATAAGTTTTCCTGTAGACTAAGATGTTTTGAAGTTCAGAGGAAAACTAGTCCAGAGTAATGAAAGTGAGTTAACAGACCTCTGTTGCAAAATTATCCATAGATATCATCCCCAGTATACTTTATACTAATTGATTTCTGCCACTTCATATTAAAGGAAAATATAAGACAGATGGTGAAAGAAAATTCATAATTGATTACCCCCATCTAGTCCAAAAAAAACAAGAGATGATGAAAGGAAATTCATAAAATGATTTCCCTCCTCTCAGCATTTAAATGCAAAGTTACAAAATGAAGTGGTGAAAGGAAATTCAATAAAGGGATCAAATAACTTCACCGGGGTATTGAACAGGATCGCTGGCAATGAAGCAATGTCTAAGATATCTATAAGGCTGTTATACATGAATTTTGTTTTACTCTGGTAATTAGTTTTCTTTGAAACTAGCTCTACATCCCAAGTCCACGCAGGACTCCCTGATTATAAACATTGAAATTACTTCAACTTGATGCGAGCAAAATCAACAGAACCTATTAAATTTCCTAAGGTTGTTTTGATTATCTTAAGTAGACCTGAAATCAGTTTTAGGGAAGAGGAAGTCAAGTGGCCCAAAATTGAGATTAGAAATTGATTGAGTTTCGAAAGCTTTCAAGGGATAAAGATGAAACCTCCAATTCTCTTTGTACCCTTTTTCTGAACAAGTTTTGCAGAAGCAAGCTAATGACTCCATTTACCCAATAAAGGCACTTGGTCTACTATTCTTCTCGTCCCGCAAGGAGACAAGATCCCTAGTTGGAGCCTATGTTGGAACGCATGTATTTTTTTCAGATTTTTCCAATTATCAAAGCTTTTGGAGCCGCCTATTTTCTAAATAACAAAATGCTCACTATAAACCTAAATTATCGGATTTTGGGATTTCACAAATCTAACAATCCAATATGTCAAAGCTCTCAATGTCCCGACATGCAAAATAACGAAGTTGTGGTTAAGTTTAATAATGATCATCTAAGCGATAAGCAATGATTATCACTTTTTAATACATCGCACTTTCATGATTCAGGAGTCACACCTCGAAATAATTACGAAATTCTCGATATGCGAAGTTGTGAAAGTGACTTAAGAGAAACCTGTTTAATTACGAGGCTAATGTTAATTAACACTAATTAATTGTTATCATGACTTCGCGATTTGACGTTTTGCCTTGAAAAACATTTTGTAACCCCGATATCCGAGGTCGCGAAGTTTCCAGACTAATCGCGATTAATTAAAAACTTAAGCCCGATTAAAGTTAACTAACCAAATCACAATTTCACAAATTTGGGGTTCATAGATCGAGACTAAGAATAAAATCACCCGAGACCACGAGTTTCAAAAAGGATTAAGAACTAATCACGATTAATTAAAGGATTAAGCTGTATTAATTAATATCTTAAACCACCTCTTATCTTGTAAAAATCACGAGCGAAATTTAAATACTCGTTGATTCCCCCAAGTCACAAAATATCAAGCATTTATGGAATTTATAAGCGAATTAGGGAAATGATTGAAAGTAAGATCTTGCTTTATTTCCAAATCTTTCTATTAAAGGAATTAAATTCTATGTCATCAAGGACCCGCACAAACTCGAGTACTCTACGAGAAATAATTTCTGTCATTATTTGAATTTCATTTAGTTTCATAGAACCATTTTAGCGAGATAACTACTATTCGTATTTTCATCCTCTGCAAAAGGGAGTATAATCTCGAGATTTTATATCATGGCTCCACGGAAAGTGCCCAAAGAAGCTTTTGAAGGTTCAAGCCAAAGTTCATATATTATTTCTGATACCTCACCTAGAAATATCGACATAGTCAAAACATGGACACAGGTTTTAAACACGTTGCAATACGAGTTAGTAAACTGCCCAGACGATTCTAGTGACAATAAGAAAGATGACTTGTATACCAAATACAAGGTAGTTTCCCAATCTGAGATGCACAAGGTAGCAACAAGGCCATGGATTTTTCCCTATAATAATATGATCAGATGGGTGCTGGACCACGTAGATATCCCGACTAGAAAAATATTCAACTCGCAGAAGGTGACCGTGGGGACATTTAGGCTGGAGTATCTACAGGCTATGTACAAGCTATCTCCCACACAAAAATTTACTTACAATGTCGAATTCTTAGAGGGTTTCAAAAATAAAGAATGTGAGCAATTTGGAAAAATCTTATTCGACCTGATCAACGATTGGTGTTCGTTCCGTGAAAAATTCAGAGCTGATTCTAATGGGATTTATACATTCTCATCTTTACAACCACAGTTTGTGTACATAACGATGATGGTATGCAAACTGTATGGGAGAGAGAATATTTCACATTTCCTTCTCCCCTGGGTTCCTCTTATCCACACAGTAGCAGAGGGATACTCTTTCGACTAGGCCAAAATGTTGTCAGACAGTTTGGCCAGTCAAATTACAAATTATCAAACACAAAAGGTGAGTGGGAAAGCAGTTTCATTTTTCATGTTTTCTTACATTATGGATTCGATTTGCTTCATGAAACCTTTTCCATTAATGAACTGGAGCTGGACTCTAGCTAACGCATAACCTATTCATGTGTACCACTCAAAACTCTAGGAAGATAAAGCTAAGGACTTTGTTTATGAGATTTTGAACTGGGTAATAGTACCAATGCATGTCGCTATCATTGGCCATCCACCTCCCATAATTTTAGATAAAGTCTTGGCCAACATAAGTAGTGTGGAAGAATGGTACATGGAAGAAGAGTTCTCGTATATTAGGGTTTTTGGCTGCTCTATTCCCCCATATGCCTTGCCGTTGTTCTTACCAGACAAGCTACTATGTTGTGATATCACTAGGCAAACTGTGCTCGACAGGATAAGAAAAGAAATCAAAGGATCTCAGAAAAAGTTATGGCCATCCTTTCCCATACACATTGGTACATATTCTTTATTATATTTCGGCCATGCCAAAGTGGAGGCCATGACCCTGGATGAAATAAAGCTAGTAGACATTGAATTTAAGAAACATGACCCTAATAAGGTTGTGAGTAACCACCTGACAAGTTATGGTATAAAAATATATGAGCACGAATATTCTCCCCATGACAATATGTTTTGAGGGGAAAGATCCTACTCAGAAGTCTTAAGTTAGGTTCGAGCTCTGCCACCCAGAGAGATGGTCAATTTATATAAATTCCAGGAGCACCGGAGAAGCGGCCTCTCCAAAGTTTTATAGGGAAAAAACTCAAAACCCCCAGGTACACAGAAAACAGAAGCCAAAGGTTCAATGGACACAAGTCCTGGAAAACAAGAGACTCAAGGAGAAACAGAGGAAACCGAGACCTCGAACCAGGAAACCGAGACCCCAAACCAAGAAGAACGAAACTCAGAGATAGTTACACCAGGTAAACAGGTCAAAGGTCAAGCAGAGATATCCTCGAAAGGGGTAGGTGACATACCATCGCTTACATCAAAGGATCCAACCACAGACGCTACCACGAAACAATCATTCAATGAAATCGACAGCCCCATTCCATCCGTCACACCCTTACAATTCACAAAGGGGAACCCCGATGCAGAGATAATATTGAAAGAGGATCTAACACCTATATATATAGAAGAATTGCCTCCTAGAGACTTCTTTTTTAGCAAGAAAAGGAAGGTCATGGTGAAGTGAGAAACATACAAAAGGGCGGGCGCAACAACTAAAAAATACAAAATATTAACGGATGGAGAAGCCTTGGAAGAGGAAGAATTCACCGATGAGATAGTAGGAACATTGGGGGCTTATGCAACAACCAACCAATATTCAGTTGGAACCTTGAAGGGACGGTTGAAACAAAAGAACCTGTTAATTAGCAAGTTACAGACTCAGCTAGCAGCCATAGAAACAAATGACAGGAATGAGGCATACAAATACTTTGAACAAACCAGAGCTGCCGACCAACAAGAAATCGAACAACTCAAATACGATCTCGAGCAAATGCATCAGTTGACACAAATAATCCAATCATAGGTCAATCAACAAGAGTAGTTAATAAAAATGTTGCAATCTTAATTAAATTATGCTGAAAGCCAGTTTATAGACATAACGATGTTCCAAACTTAAGCCACTGAAATACGAAAGAAGGTAGAAGTAGCTCAATAGGATCTACTTGCTAAAGTATAAACCATCCATAATCATTTTTAGACAATAGAACAAGCGCTAAAGGATATCGCCTTAAGAGAAAGAGAAGTTGGGGTGGCTCGGGTTGCTTTCCAGGAGGCTATTATAGCAACAACAAAAGAAGAGATGGTCATTAGTTCCAGATTGTCCATTCCAGAGAAAACTAGAGGTAACATCTTATTGAAGGCGTGGGAGCATAATATATCCAAGAACAGAAAAAAGGGCTAAAGAGATGAGAGATTCTTGTGAAGAAACTTTTTTCTTGATAAATAAAATTTTGTTAGATCTCGATAAGGAAAGTAGTTCTGGAATGTTCGGCAAAATAGACATAGCCAAACATCTGCTAGATATCAAGCAAAATGTGGAAAGAGAACGAGTTGAATTATCCCAAATAAGTTAGGTCAATATTTTCCAAGTGGATAAATGGTTAATAAATCCAAACCTACAATTATTGTCTATCATCACAGAAGACAGACAAGTAGGAAAAAGATTGCCATGGTTGGCAAAGAATTGTTACACTTTCGAGTTGAACAAACAAACATAACCTTCCAAGTTGATAGCCTAGTTGATAGAAAGGCGTGTCAATTGTATTGAACATGGGAAAGGGAAGACTTCAGGAGGAAAATAATAACAGATGCTTATTTCATCCTATTTTTGGAGCTAGAGAACAAAGAGAGGGAAACGCCCTACCTGCATGGAGGAAGACAAGAGATAAGGAAGTGAAATGCTTCATTTTTCCATTTGTAACTGAAACTTATAGAATGATTAGAATTCGAAGTGTTTTAATATTGTATAAATATACATTTTGAAAATGGAACAAAGTCTTTTTTTTTCTTTGGCTGATTGTAGCAGAGAAATTTTCTTTCGCCAGAATTAATACAAGGCAAATCGAAGACTCCATATTCTATCAAGACTGGGTTATGTGTTTCCTCCGTTATTTCGCATTTAGCATCATTTCTTATATATACCTTTGGTGAATTCTTAGCTGCAATTTAGTACAACCTCTTGTTAGGACCACACAATGTACCTTTTTGCCTATACTTTCTGCCACTATTATACTCTTGATCACCCATATTTAGACTCATACTATCACTTTATCTGATCATCCCAAAGGTATACAACGTCCCTTCTCATTACTATACGTTTAATCTATTTTGCATAATATTTTACATCACTCTCGTACTCGACCATTGATTAGAAATGCATAAGTGTTCAAAACTGCAGATTAGCATTTGAGGCCTATTGCTGAAACACAAAACTGTCCAAGGTCGCTGTTGATGAAACACAGAGCTGCTATACAGTCCAAGGTCGTAGGTGCTAAAACACGGAGCTGCCTTATAGTCCGAGGTCGCAGATGCTGAAACACAGAGTTGTTACACAGTCCAAAGTTGCAGATGCTGAATCATAGAGGAAACCGCCAGGACTGACGATGCTGAAACACAAAGGAAGCCATTACAGTCAATGGTCAACAAAGCTATAACCGTCGCTCCTACACAAGAATGCCGACATAGTCAGAGTGCAATTCACGTGGCTGAAGCAGCCCGCGAATTGCGATGCTGAAATAACATCAACAACAATGGGAAGAAGCTGTTACACTAGTCGTAACAACAATACCTCATTCAGCTCCTGTAATAGCATTCTGTTGCGTGAGACTAGGACATCTTATGCTGGTTTAGAAAGTAGATCCGACTAAGGATAGGACTCATATATGCATTGTAATTTATTGTATCGAAGGGATTTCCTCTTTAAATAAGAGGAAATCATCATTCGAGGGATCCAAGTTTTATGTATTGAAGAAGCTCCAGAGAAGAGCGACGTATTCCATTTCAGATTGTTATATGATGTTTTGACAGATGAATAAAAGACTTCTTTGAGTATCCTTCTCTAGATTTTTCGTTTCAGGGGAATCTTGTGAGAAGGGAGGGCCCACCTTCTTCACAAGATTCACCCATTAGTTTAGGAGTGTGTTAGTACAATTTCTGTTTACGCTTTGATTAACTTTTGTTTGCTGAAACATTGCTTTTAATGAATTCCACTTTGCTGAAACACTACTGACTCTGTCTTAGTTTATTGAATGAAATTCGTAATTCTTTTTATCAGCAACTTTGTGTGATGATTTTATGAGGCTATCTAGAGACTGGGTTAAGGGTTCCTACTCAGACATGAAGGAATCAAAACATCCTGTCCTCTGTAGATTTCATTTACTTCTGCAAGTGTGCTAGCCAGAGATTGGGTTAAAGGTTCCTACTTAGAAAGGAAGGAATCAGAACATCCTGTCCTCTGTAGATTTCATTTACTTCTGCAAGTGTGCTAGCTAGAGATTGGGTTAAAGGTTCCTACTTAGAAAGGAAGGAATCAGAACATCCTGTCCTCTGTAGATTTCATTTACTTCTGCAAGTGTGCTAGGCAGGGATTGGGTTAAGGGTTCCTGCTCAGAAAGGAAGGAACTAGAACATCATGTTCTATGTAGATTTCCATTATTCCTGTAGTTATGCTAGCCAGAGACTGGGTTAAGGGTTCCTGCTCAGACAGGAAGGAATCAGAACATCGTGTCCTCTATAGATTTCAATTACTTCTACAAGTGTGCTAGCCAGGGATTGGGTTAAGGGTTCCTGCTCAGAAAGGAAGGAACCAGAACATCTTGTTCTCTGTAGATTTCCATTATTCCTGCAGGTGTGCTAGCCAGAGACTGGGTTAAGGGTCCCTGCTCAGAAAGGAAGGGATCAGACTATCCTGTTCTCTGTAAACCTCAACTTCACAAGTGTGCTAAACAGAAATAGGGCTTAAAACTCCTGCTTAGAAAGGAAGGAACTAAGATGGCCTATTTCTCTGTTAGATAGAGTTAATTGTATTCTGCTTACTGTTTTCATGAAAGAGTGTTAGTACTGAAGTCTCTGTTCGAGAGTAAGGGTCCTGTTCTCTGATTGCAGAATAGTTGTTCTTTCCCATTGCAAGTGTTATTCTAATGTAATCCCAAATTCTTAGATTAATCTTTAAAGATTTGCAATAGGGAAGTTACTTTCCTGTGATTTAATTCAGAACTTCAGTTTATTCAAGCAAGTGTGATTAGTATAAGTTTCTTTATTACAACACTAAGTTGCTTTTGGAATTGAGCATATATAGTGCGTGGTTATCTTTGAAATAAAAAGACTTCCCTAGGTTGATAATTTATGTATCACTTGATTGTTTGAATCAATTAAGCAATTATAGTGACCAACACCTCTACTATTGTGATCAATTATTCTAGTCATCTAATCGTTTACAACTTTTCCTCTGTATTGGCTATTAGTAGGTACAAGACCTGTGAATTACTTAGATTTTTATATCTTATGCTTCATTAAAGTGTTTCTTGTCTATTTTCTTCTTCTGTCACAAAGTGATAGTATTCCTTGATTGATGCCTCACATTGTTCAACAACTTTATGTTTTCTTTCGTTTCATGCATGGTTTTCAAATTTGACCCAGTTACAGAAAACAACCTTTGATATTGTTATACTATTAATTTTAATTTGGGAAATTTTCTCATATAATCTAAAATTGAAACAACAATCTAAAAAACAACAAACCCTTTAAAACTCTGTTCCTCCATGACTGTTCCTGTTGCAAGACAACCCAATATTGAATGCGGTCTCACAGATCAAACCAACATCACTTTAAACCTTTTTGATACCATCCTAAAAATCACCACCACCCAAGTCGAACTTAAACGTTCATGGGCAGCCATTGAATGGGACATAAGCATTCAGGAACAATTGGAAGCTAGGCAAAAACAACTTAGATATTAGCCTTAGCTTCTTTTCCTAAAAGTTGTGTTCTTCATTTTATATCATATACCCTCTTTTTGGATGCCTAGACTCTATACTTTATAGCCTTAAGTACAGACTCTGGAACAACACACTCCTTGGGTTGTGCATGATGATGGGGAAGGAGAACTTGCTGGTTGGAATTGATGTCAGAAATATAAATTGTGAGGATCATTATACATGTTTTGGGACATAGTTCCAATGTTTTCATGTTTTTGGGATAAAGTGCCTATGTACATAAGCATTTGGTTGGACTGCCTCTGTGGATTAAATGTCAGAGAGCCTAGATTTGTAATATTAAGAACACTGGTATGGTGTTGTGCACTGAGGATAGTGCCAAAATAAGGGGAGGGGGATGTAACTGTTGGATTACTGAGAGGGGGGGGGGGTGAATCAGTAATAGAGATATTTAATCCTTATTAAACAAATAATAAAAGTGTTATGTCAATGTAGAATTATCATCCAATAATGAGAAATGAACAAATGAACAATCATACACATACACAGTACACCAGTGTTTTATATGGAAACCCAAAGTGGGAGAAAACCACATAATTCTTTTTGTTATATGTCTTGAAGAATTACATTCATTGGAAGCACCAACTTCCTTTGTTTTCTAGATGCAACTGGAAGGAGGCCCCAACCCCCTAGTTTCTCAGGCTACAACCTGAGGGAAGCTCCAACTCCCCAATTATCTGGCTACAACCAAAAGGAGGCTACAACCTCCTATGTTCTCCGACTACAACCGGAAGGTGGCTACAACCACCTATCCTTGCCCCATCCAACCACCTTGAATCAGAAGTAGAATGATGGAACCATTGTCACACTATCACTATGATATATACTATTGTAAACTTGTACCAATAAATATCAACCATGCATCAACCATGCATCAACCTGTATCTCAACCTGTAATCAACCTGTACCATAAACAAGTGCATCAACCATGCACCAACCTGTACCAAACAACCAATAATCAAACCGTACCATAAAAAAATGCATAAATATGTACCAAGCATGTGTCAACTACTCATCAACTATGACTCATCAATATGTACCAACATCATCAACTATACACCTCATGTATGTGCCAACTCATCAACTATTTGTCT
>JZKD02S1817120.1:44258-61504 GCA_000966675.3 Picea glauca
TTGAAGTTCCTATTTTGGGTTTTTGGGGTTTCTCTATTTCATGATTTCAGGACTCCTGTGTAGGAGAGTCTCGACTCTTAACTCCTCCAACTCACGGTATCCAAACCTCCGGTCGCTGTGCCTATTTCGGGTTTTTGGGGTTTCACATTTCATGATTTCAGGGCTCTTGTGATGTAGAGTCTCGACTCTTGACTCCTCCAAGTCCCGGTATCTGAACCTGTCCTTGTTTTCCATTGCTGCATACTATGAAATTGCCATCAACGACAAGAACACCTACCTGTAAACATGCCAACAATCTCCCCCTTTGGCATTGATGGAAACCCTGAACGACTGCACTAATATGTTTGGACCTCCAACTGTAGCATCCGATCTGGACCACTCCTTTTCTCCCCCTTTGACATCAATGTCAAAGAAAACATGCTCCCCCTGAGTTGTTGCAGTATTTTTAGGAGGTATTAGATATTCAATCAATACAATACTCCCCCTAACATGATAGACTCTCTTAGGTGTGAGACGGGATCACACCCAAATTCTGTTAGAGATATTCAAATGGTGTCTTGGCTAGTGGTTTAGTAAATATGTCTGCAATTTGTTCTGTGATTAGAATGTAATGGACCTGAATAACCTGATTGGTGACCTTCTCTCTTAGAAAATGGTATTTTATGGGAATATGCTTGGTCTTGGAGTGGAATATAGGATTCTTAGACACACTGATGGCACTAGTGTTATCACAATGAATTGGGATCGGTGCAACGTATTTTACCTCCAAGTCTGCAAGTGTCTGAATCATCCATAATACCTAAGTGCAACAAGTAGCAACAACAATGTACTTTGCCTCTGTAGTTGATAAAGAAATGGAACCTTGCTTTTTACTCAACCATGCTACTAGAGAATCTCCTAAGAAGAATGCACCTCCACTCGTTCTTTTCCTTTCATCCACGTAGTTAGGCCAATCAACATCTGAGTAGACTGATAATTGAAAATTTTGATTCTTAGGATACCATAGGCCATAGTTCATTGTTTCTTTCAAATATCTAAATATCCTTTTGACAGATAGAAAATGACTCTATTTAGGTACAGACTGATATCTTCCTACCATTCCAGCAACATGCATTATGTTTGGGCGAGATGCTGTGATGTACAACATGCTACCAATCATTGATCTATATGAACTTTGATCAACATCAGGTGAGTCATCATCCTTACTTAATTTGCATCCAGTAACCATAGGTGTGCTCATAGGTTTAGAGTCTTCCAATTGAAACCTTTTCAACATTTCTCTTAGATATTTTTCTTGAGAAATGAACATCCCTTCAGACCTCTGAGTAATTTGCAGACCAAGAAAAAATGACAGTTCACCTATCATAGACATTTCAAAATCAGACTGCATGGCAGAAGCAAACCATTGTCCCATTGAATCCTTATTACATCCGAAGATGATGTCATCTACATAGACCAATACGATGAGCATATCATTATCCTTTGTTTTAATATACATATTGTTGTCAAGTGTTCCTCTCTTGAACCCTTTGTCTTTGAGATATGTATCCAATTTGTGATATCAGGCTCGAGGGGATTGTTTTAACCCATATAGATCTTTCTTCAGCTTGCATACTAAGTTAGGGTTATCAGACAGTTCAAAACCCTCTGGTTGTTCCATATAGACTTCTCCACTTAAATATCCATTTAGAAAGGCTGACTTGACATCCATTTGATAGACTTTAAACCTTTTATTTGAGCATATCCTTTATAGACCAATATTGCTTTGTTCCTGACAACTTGTCCTTGATTATTCAACTTATTCTTAAAGATCCATTTAGAGCCAATGATATTTTTACCTTCAGGTCTATAAACCATTTCCCACGTATTGTTTTCCTCAATCTGATCAAGTTCATCATTCATTGCTTTAACCCAATGGTCATCTTTGCTAGCTTCATTAAAATTCTTGGGTTCCAGCATGGATATGAAAGCTATATGTGATTGTTCAGTGTTGTTGATTATATTTCTCCTGGTTTGTACACCTTTGTCTTTTTCACCAATGATCTGACTTGCAGGATGATTCTTTTGAGTGATTCTAGAGGAGGAATTTGAAGTTGTCTGCTGATTTGAGTCTGTCTGAGTATCTGCGACTTAATTTGATTCAGAGTCTTTGTTTTTTGATTCTTGGACATGTTCATCTTCAACTTTAGCTATGTCCTCTATAGAAGACTCATTAATGTACACCTCTTGTTGGGATTCCTTCATCAACTTTTACGTCAATACAATAAACCATTTTATGCAGCCTCTTATTATAGCATCTGTAACCTTTACTGTTTGTAGCGTACCCTAAGAAGATACCTTCATCAGCCCTATCATCATATTTGCCAAGGTTCTCATCATTATTCTTTATGTAACATTTACTCCCAAAGACTTTGAAGTGTTTGATTGAGGCAGTGTTGGCAGCAATAATATAATTTCTATTGTTTATAAGCTGCCTACACAGGGTCTCTAAATTTTCATTACTCGTCATGACCATTGTCACTAAACCACACTTGTCACTTGTCACTTTTTACATATCTTCTTTTCAATTTTTGTTTTCATGATCGTAAGCATGAAAATTCACAGCTGGAATTGACACTTTGTTCCAATTTTTGATTAAAGGAAAACTGTTCATATGGTCTATTATTGAATTGTCATATTTTTGCTATGAACATGATTGTTCTCCTTGTTTATAATGCCTTGGTTCTAAACGTTCCTTGTCTACACAAGTGAAAGACCTCTATTCATTAATATTTGATTAATATTAATTGAGTTTTGATTCATGAAACTTTGAATTATCCCATTGTTATTCGATGCACCTACCTTTGTGATCAAACTATGAATGTGCATATTTTGGTTTTAAAGTGTTCTGATCCTAGCACGTACCCAATGCCAAGGTGGCATACGGAGTACAACATGCTATTACTTTTTTGTGTGGTCTCGGGCTTCACGATTTTGCTCCCATGCATGGTGATTAACACCTCTGCCTACCGTTTGAACTGTCATTGCATTGTTTTTCTAAGGCTCGGGGCTATGGCTCTGTGGATTTTTATCAAACCCTACCTGTAAGTTTTGTGATGATTCCCTTCTGTTCGCCATGGCTCCAGTGGTGAGGATTGATCCCAATGGCATCCAAACCTTGATATCATATGATAACGCCAAGGACGATTTAGAAAGGAATGGTCGACGCTTCTTCATTGAAAAATTTAAGGGTTTCAATCTGAGAGTTTCCCAAGAGTTCGCATTGACCTTCGATGGCTGCAGAGCAAAGATAGGTGACATGCAGCTAGAGGTAACTGAAGAATTTTTAAGCCAAGCCACGGGTTTACCAGCTGTCGGGAAAAAATGGTTCAAGAATGCTAAAGTTGAAGAGGTCCCCTAGAATTTGATGTTCACCTCACGGAAAATTTCTAGTTGCGATCAAGTTATGCCTGTCTCATCCTTAAAACCCAGGTGGCATGATCTACTTGCTATTGTGAAACAATTTGTTACGTGTGAAGGAAGATTTGGGTTAGTTTTCCTATATCATCTGTGATTGCTTATGAGTTTCATTGACTTCCCATTGAATATGCCCTACTTTCTGCTTAGAAGTCTCTACAAGATGGGAAAATGATTTAAGAAGTAGAGGTCTGATTCGAGTTTATTCCATCATGGTTTAATTAAAATTATCCTTGTGCATCAGTTGCAATTACACAATGATTATTGGGATGCATTTATTTTACGAAATGGCTTTGGCAACAGTGAGTTGGGATAGGTTGATAAGTCTGTTGTCATAGAAACCCTTGTGAAACCTACCGCCTCTCCTCCACCGCTCCTGCCATGTGATCTTTCCCTTAATAATGAACCCTCGACCTACCCCGATGTTACTCAACCGGACAATCAACTGTGTTTGCACCCAAAGAGTTGCACTAAAACTATTAAAAAACCCACAGGGAAGAAGCTAAAGGGCAGCGTTGATGTTAATTACAAGAATAAAAGGGATGGTCATTTGATTTCACGATGTGCTCAAAATAAATTCAAACCTTGTGCAAACACAAACAACACAATTGAATTAAGTGAAGACTCAGATTCAGAAATTGAGAGGTTTTTGGCTGAAGAAGACCCCATGTCATACGGGCTCTATCCTGACACACCCTATGACTATGTAAACAACCTGCCTCCATGTCTAAAAGGTAACCCATAATTCTCGGGCATTCAACTCCGTGATGAACCTACCTTTCATGTGGACGATTCTCCCAACCTTAATGCTATCAGTGCCAATGCACAGTCCCTACAACCATAGTGTGACGAATGTCGATCGTGGATCGACAGGTATTATACGGATGTGCCTTTACTATAGTCCTGGCTTAAATATTTGCAAGACCAAGTGGATTCATTGACAAATGAGAACAATAGACTCCAATCCATAACTCAAGCAAAGGAGAAACGCCTAAAAACTACAGGATCTGTCATTTTTAAGAATGTAGAAGCAGCCACAGCAATCGTAAACTCCAGGATTGCTTGATATATTTTAATCCCATTATTTGAGGTATGATCCTTTTGAAGTTTATCATGATTTTGTCTCTCTCAATTTAGGATATACGATTTGATTGAATTGATTATCTCTCTTATAAAGATTAGTTTGTTCTATTTATTGAATAAAATATGATTGTAGTTTCTATTATAACTAGCTACAGAATCGTAAGATTCTGTAGCCAGTTATAAAAATTCGAATTGCTTGATTTGACAATTGAAAACATATCTAAAATTTCCCCATTTTCATTTGTTTTCAGGAACCCATGATTTCCAAGGAGATATGAGGCACTATTGATATCCTTTAGCCATATCAACTTTGTGTTTTTAGTAAATAGATTAGGCTGTTGGTATTTTGATATCAAGTAAAATCAGGGAGGTTGCATCCCCCATATTTTTGGAACAGATTTGATATTATCAACATGAAACATTTTGATCATAGAACCTATATAAGCATGTTATTTTGTAAATACAGAATCATCTCTGCCTGGGGAAAGACTATGGATTTTTCATTTACAGACTTGAATGGAATATAATACTCGTGACAACTTTAGATTTTTCGTATTGTGTTTTTATTCAAGTCATGTTTATTTCAATTTGTAGATATATTATGATTGCTTTCGCTGTCATGGTTTACTACAAGTTGATAGAATAAAAGTTTACATATTATCCATATTTCATATTCTAGATTTAACACACAGTAATCATTTTTTCAAATTTGAATTAAGAGATTTATCTTTATCTTTGATTGAACGTTTATACACAAGTTCTCACAACAGGATTTATCTTAATGTGACTACTTGTAAAATTATGAGATTGTTGTGATCGTTTCTTTTATGTGTTCTGTCATTCGAACTTCATCATTGCTGCTTCACATTTATGAGAAGCAATTTCAGGACCTATTGCAGCTTTACCTCGTCAGATAAGGTGACTGGATGCTATACATCAAACAGATATTGGATGCGACAAAAGGTCAGCCTGTTATTTGATTTCGTTAGCATAATAAATATAGAAGTCCCCTGTAGTTAAAACAATTTTTAGCATCTGTTATTTCTTATGTTTAATTAGACATTTTGATATTTGATTTCTTTTATATAAACATTATAATAAAACAAATCATAAATATTAGATAATAGTTTTACTGTTGTTTAAAAAATCAATTTACATTCGATTTTCACGGATTTAGATTAAAATTTGTATTCTGTACATATTATATATATCTTAGAATTAGAATTATTTGTATGTATTGTACATATTATAAGTAGAGTTATTTTATAAGTATTAGTTAGTTAAACTGTAAATATATATTATATGCATATACCGTTTTCAACGATTGTTATTTATTAAGTTATTGTATTTTCTTTAGTTATATTTTGCGCTTTCTTTAGGACTTAGATCGGCCAACGAAGCCTCTAAACCCGTCGGAGTGGATTAATCCAAACGGCTTGGGTTAATTAGACAACCTCAGACTGGATTCACTCCTTCTGTTGACGAGCGGTCAATTTCGCTCGTCAAAAAATGACGCTAGAAGGAGGGCCTGAAAACTATTAATGGCATGGGGAGGTCGTAAGACTCGTCCCCCACCTACCTGCTCACCTATAGTAACTAGAAGTTGTTCATATGACAACATTTTCCCTCAAACAACAACTACATCAAATGATGATCTACGGATCACAGTTGAACCAATAACTCCAAATCCTATGGGTGGTGACATACAAGATATTGTTCGACAATATCTCATAAGAACGCACAGTGCCTTAGCCTGTATAAGACAACCAAACCGACCTTTGAATCAACCATTGGATTTCTCTGATATCAGATAACAACTTGGAGGTACTGAACTTACCTTAAAACCTACAGATCTAATCCTCACTCCTACAGCAGGAGGATCTGGTATACCACCATCACCACCTCCTTCATCTCCTTCTTCTTCTGGAGAAGAATCCTCTGATGAAGGCAGTTCCTCATCCCAACCTTCGACACCACCCACACCTATGGAAAACCTGAACAATCCTACCAGACCCTGGCTCAACCAAGATGCAGTGGCCATACCTGGGCCTCAACATCCTTTACCCAAACACCCGAATAAATGGCTCCCTAAATTTGACCTGGACTCCAAAAAGATCGCTGAAGATCACATCAAAAAGTTTATGCTAGCCATTAGACTTCATAGTGTTGAGCACAAAGATTTAGTCTGTAGATTGTTTCCCTACACCTTTGAAGGCAATGCCTCTACTTGGTACTTTTCCCAACAGCCCCACACCATCGTGTCATGGGAGAAATTTGAATCTCGTTTCCTTGAGAAGTTCAGAGACGACAAGTCTCCTGAAGTTCTAGTCATGGAGATTTCTAGTTTAAAAATGAACCCCAAAGAAAAGATCAAAGAATTTAATCAAAGGTTCTTGACACTAAAGAATCGGATCCCTACGGATTCGATGCCTGCCAAGAATCTTATTATCGCATACTACCCAAAATCATTACATCAAAACATATCCATTTGGGTAAAGAGATCCAAGAAATACATGTTGTTAGAAGCCTTCGAAGAGGCCAGTCAGATCGAACAAGACATTCTCAGTTTAAAAGACACTACTAGCAACGATATAGAGACTAGTTCATCTTCCAAAAAGAAAATTGAAATCCTTCCTAGACCTTCCCAAAACAAAGCTCAACCTGAGAGTTTGGATTTAGAAAACTTACAGAAAGTCATTCAAAAATTGTCCAACCAAGTTATAGATTTGAAAAGATTGGTTGAAGAAGCTTCTTCGAGAAAAGGGCCTTACAAACCCCCTTTTAGGAAGCCTTTTCCTACCAACCGACCTAATTCAAATACTGAAGGCCTAAATCTAGAAAGCCTACAATTTTCTATTCAAACGATCCTAGAAGCACATGATAACTTGATTCCTCCTGAGATTCCTGAAGAAGGAGCTAAACAAGAGACGATAGAAGAAGATGAATCCTCTCAGAATATTTTTAGACATTTTTTGGATAACATTTTTCAAGATAATTTCGAAATAGTGCATCCTTACAATACTAGGAGCAAGACAAAAAATAAGCCCTCTTCTGAAATCACTATGACTTCACCTAAAAAGCAGTCTAAATCAACTCAGACTAAACAAAATTCAGTAAACCCAAGTTTGGATTACGATTTGGTTGAAGATCTAAAAAAGCTTAGGGCTAACATTTCTGTTTACGAATGATTAAAATTCCCTTTTCTTCTACAAAAAATGTTGCAGAATATTGCAGAGAACAACAAAAATAACAATCCGAGCAGTAACAAAGGTGTTCAAAACAGCCCCAAAATTCCTCAGAAGGCCTCCGCGAAAACTACATCCGAACCTCATGATAAAAGAGACCTTCCTGTAAATAATGTAACAAATGTAGATAAACCAGTTTCAGAGGCTGCGAGTAAAAAGCAACAATCTTCCACCATTAATATTCACAGGAATGTCCCTCCATTTTTGTTAACGTTTGAAATTTTCAATAGGAATGTACATAACTGTATGGTAGATTCAGGTGCGTCATCTAACATAATGCCTTGGTCTGTCTATCAAAAGATTAATGCCGAAGTTCAACCATCCAGGTTGAAAATTATCCAGCTTGATCGAACTAGTGTTAAAGTGATAGGTGAATTAAGAAATGTGCTTATAAGATTGTCGTCTAATCCTAAAGTTCATCAAGTGATTGATATTATAGTTGTAGATATCCCAGAAGTTTATGGTTTGTTTTTAAGTAGAGATTGGTTAGAAAAATTACATGGCTACTTTGCAACGGATTGGTCTCACTTGTGGCTGCCTGAGAATGGAAAGCCCAATAGAATCAAGGTAAATCGTGAACATTATCTGAAGTTCACAGTGACTGATTTAAATGATCCCAATGAACCATTCACTCCTTCTTCCGATTCTCCTGAAATATAGAGAATGGATACTTTTTTCTGTAATTTCATGGCCGAAACTTCTACTATCACTAACCTGGAACAACAGTCTGAAATTTTGACATATACGCAGCCAACAAATTCCTCTCAGTGGTCACATGCAATCGATGAAAATCAAATATGGTCTCTTTACTTTGATGGGTCAAAATCTAAGGAAGGAGTTGGTGCAGGTTGCGTGCTCATCGATCCAACATGTAATAAGACTCTGATTGCTTGCTGGTTAGAATTCGAATGTACGAACAACACGACCGAATATGAAGCACTCCTGCAAGGCCTCATAAAATAATTAGATCTAAACATTCAAAATTTGACTGTCTTTGGTGATTCGGAAATCGTGGTTAGACAGGTAAAAAATTCTATCCATTTATCTCTGCACCTTAAAAGCTATGAAACCGAGGTATGGAATTTGATGAACAAGTTTTCTACATTTAACATAAATTCTATTCCTAGATTGAATAATTCGGAAGTTGATTTGTTAGCTAACATCGCTTCAAAACTTTTTCCTACAGAAGGCTTATCTCCGAATGCATTTTTCGTCGAACTGTTGTTTAGACCGTCCCTCCCAGACAACATCACGAATTGGAGAGTCTTCGATGACGATCAACAGATTATAAGTTTTCTGCATATGGAAGAAACTTTCCAGGGCATGGTGATCGATGAAGATACCCATGACGAAAATCTTCATGACTTTACGGTAATACCAGATCTGAGATCCCCAGAATCTTCATCAGACATGGTAAACTCTATCCTAAAATCTGTAGTTAGATTAGAAAAATTTTATGATCTTCACGACAAGTTCAGAAAATCAGTGAACTATAAAACAAATAGTTCCTCTTTGATGTTTGAAAAAGTAAATTTGGGAACTAAAGACAATCCACAGTGCATTAATTTAGGGTTGGGGTTTTTCTAAGCAAGAAAAAGAAGCATTTAGTAAGTTGTTTAAGGAATTCAAAGATTTTTTTTCTTGGATTTACGATGACCTAAAAACCTTTGATCCTAACATCATACAACATGTTATTCCCATGAAACCCGAAACCCAACCTTTTCAACAAAAGTTAAGGAAAATGCACCAAAAACTTGAACCAATGGTCAAGAAGGAATTAAACAAACTCTTGAACGCTAAGATAATTTTTCCAATTAGGCACAAACAATGGGTCTCTAATCTTGTCCCTGTCAGAAAGAAGAGTGGTGAAATCCGACAATGTGTCGATTTTCAAAATCTTAACCGAGCATCTGATAAAGACAACTACCCTGTCCCTCCCATGGAACAGATCCTTCAACAGGTATCTGGTTCTGAAATATTATCCTTTCTAGATGGTTTTTTAGGGTACAACCAATTCCTTATGTCTCCTCCACACCAACTCAAAACCACCTTCCTCACTCCATGGGGCACCTACGCTTATAGAAAGATGCCCTTTGGACTCATAAACGCCGGTGCCACTTTCCAGAGAGTGATGGACATTTCTTTCCGAGGCTTAATCAATCAATCTGTAGTAGTTTACCTAGATGGCGTCACTATCTTTTCGAAAAATAAAGAAGATCATCTAGCTCATTTAAGATCCGTTCTACAACGATGTCGTAAATACGAAATTTCTTTGAATCCTAAAAAATCTATCTTCGCAGTATAACAAGGTAATCTCCTCAGATTCATTTTATCGAGTGAAGGGATGATTATCGACCCTAAAAGGACTCAAGTCATTTCGAAAATGCCCCCTCCCTCGTAAAAAAAGTCCATGCAATCTTTCTTAGGTTAGATAAACTTTGTTATAAGATTCATCCCCAGCTTTTCAGAAATGGTGAGACCATTAAAAGACCTAATAAAAAAGGATGTACAGTACCATTGGGGACCTTTAGAAAGCCAGGCTTTTGATTCGATAAAAAAGGCCATAATAGACGCTCCTTCTCTAATGAGCCCCGACTTTTCACAAGACTTCACCCTCCACACGTTTGCCTCTGACCGCTCATACGCTGTCGTCCTAACTCAAAAGAACGCTGAAAACAACAAAGTCCCAATTGCCTTTATGATCTCAGCCTTCAAGGGGGCGGAACTTAATTTCCCAGCAGTAGATCAAAAAGACTATGCTATTTTCAAAGAAGTAAAACACTTCCGATCTTATCTGTTGAAATCTAGAACGAAAATCATTGTCCCTTACCCGACTGTCAGAAATCTGTTAGTACAAAAAGAACTAGGTGAAAAAAGTGCAAACTGGGTTGCATCCTTACAAGAATATGATATAGAAATCACCCCAGCACAAATAGTGAGAGGCCAAGGTTTATGCAATTTGGTCGCTAATTCAGCTGTAGGACAACAAGAGGAAAATGATATGTTAAATCTGGGACAACACTATCAAAATCAAATCTACTGTGCACAAAACCCTACTAGTCCCTGGTACGATGACATAAAATTTTGTCTTATACACAGATCAGCTCCCCGTCACCTTAATCCCACCAAAAGGAGAGCACTAAGATTAAAATATTCTTCTTTTCAGCTGATTAATGGTATTTTGTTTCGTTAAAATTTTGATGGAGTACTAATGCGTTGTCTTGAGAAAGATGAAGCAGAAAAAGTCTTATTGGAATTGCATGCAGGTGAAGCTGGTGGGCATTTTGGTGGAGACATCACTGCCCATAAAGTATTAAAAGCAATTTATTACTGGCCTACCCTTTTTAAATATGCTCATTCTTTATGTCGCAAGTGTGTGATTTGTCAAAAAGCATCCGGTCAGATACATAAACCAACTTTCCCTTTGCAACCAGTTTCAGTAGGCTCCCCTTTTCAGCAGTGGGGTCTGGATATTATAGGCCCAATCAATCCGCCATCCTTGCAACAACATAAATATATCATAACAACCACAAATTACTTCACTAGGTGGTCCGAGGCTGCCCCATTAAAAGTTGTAAATACCATCCAGGTAATATTCTTCTTGAATTCAAATATTATTACTCGTTTCAGTATCCCTGAATGCCTGGTATTTGATAATGCTTCTTATTTTTCGTCTCTTGAAATGAGTGATTTCACTCTAGAAAAATGAATTAAATTAAAGTACTCTGCCAGCTATTACCCCCAAGGCAACGGTTTGGCATAATCGACTAATAAAAATATGATCAAAATTATCAAGAGAACGGTCTCCAGAAACCATAAAAATTGGCATAACGCATTGTTAAACACAATCTGGGCTTATAGAGTAACTCCTAAAACTGCTGTGGGTAACTCACCTTTCTTTCTCGTTTACGGCAGGGAGGCGATTCTTCCACCACATGTCCTTCTTCCATCTCTACAGTTATCGCAGAAAGTACAGGAAGAGGACTGTCCCCCTTTGGAGAGTCGAATTAACACCTTGTTAAAATTAGAAGAAGTGAGGGCTCAAGAAAAATGGAAATTGGATCAACATCAACTTATTGTTAAAGTTTGGTTTGATTCCAGTTCAGCCTCTGACAAAAATTTTGAGGTAGGTGACCTTGTCCTAAAATGGGACAAACCTCATGAGGGAAAATGAGACCATACAAAGTTTCAGAACTTATGGTTGGGACCGTTTTTAATTGCTGAGAAATTGGGTCCGAGTTCCTTCAGATTACAGAATTTAGAGGGACAACCAGACACCTTTCCGGTGAATGGCCAAGCTCTAAAAAGGTACTTTGCTTGATGACGCTCCCATGTACACTCTGTAAATATTTTTTGTTTTGTTTTCTGTTTGTTTTTCTTTGCTGGTTTGTTTTGATTTTTCCTTTATGCTTATCGGTCTTTCTTTTTGAAACACACTTGCCTGCATCATGGGTTAGTTCAGACAGATATAATAGAAAAATTTCCCCTTGAAAATGACTGTTGAAAGTTGTTTGAACATCAATTCTGGTATTTCTTTGAGTTTGCAACCATATTGAAGATAACTTGTTGTTTGAAAAGCATTTCTTGATTTCAATTTGCAACTGAAGATATTCATGATCATCCATAAAAATTATTTTTACGCTGTCCTTGTTCTTTAAGAGAACAACTCAGAGATGTCTCCTTGCTCTTGAAAGTTAGTTGTATTAACAAACTATTTCTAGATCTTAATAAAGGACAGCTAAAAAATTTCTTCAAGGTCTGTGACTTACTAAGATGTGTCTAAAAACTAGAATTTTCAGTGTCACCCCGCTCTATTAATATCTTTAAAACTAAATAAACCTCCAGAGAGTTGTGGGAAGCGCTTGTAAACCCGCCGGGATACTGAACAGGTCTGTTGGCAGTGGGTAAATGCATGCATGACGCCAAGATAACTTCGCCGAGGTACTGAACAGGACCGCTGGCAGTGAAGCAATGTTAGGTAAAAGAAAATTCTCAGATATGGATTCTTTTTGACCTTAAATGTACTTCGTTCTGATCTGGAACTTCTTGGCAGGATACAGATATTAGAGTGGGTTAATTGACATCCTTGTCGAGGCTATGGACGCCTACTGGTAGCAGTGGCCCTGTCAATAGTATTGAAGATTTTAACTTTAATATCGTGACTCTCTTTTGTTAAGATTGTCATCAGTTTTCATCTCTTTAGAATAATAGTAATCTGAAATTGGAATGCATTATAATTATTTACGATGTTCAGAAAACTTTTCGGTTGTTTTTGATTTGAATTTTTTTCTGATTATCCTAATTTGAACTCGTTCATTTGGTAGAGATAACTGCTTTTCGCAGTGTGTCACCATTGTTGGCAGCAATAATATAATTTCTATTGTTTATAAGATGCCTACACAGGGTCTCTAAATTTTCATTACTTGTCATGACCATTGTCACTAAACCACACTTGTCACTTGTCACTTGTCGCTTTTTACATATCTTCTTTTCGATTTTTTTTTTCATGACTGTAAGCATGAAAACTCGTAGCTAGAATTGACACTTTGTTTCGATTTTTCATTAAAGGAAAACTGTTCATATGGTCTATTATTGAATTATCATATTTTTGCTATGAACATGATTGTTCTCCTTCTTTATAAATCCTTGGTTCTAAACATGCCTTGGTTACATAAGTGAAAGACCTCCATTCATTAATATTTGACTGATATTAATTGAGTTTTGATTCATGAAACTTTGAATTATTCCATTGTTATTCAATGCACTTACCTTTGTGATCAAACTATGAATGCACATATTTTGGTTTTAAAGTGTTTGGGTCCTAGTATGTACCCAATGCCAAGGTGGCATATGGAGTACAACATGCCATTACTCTTCTGCGTGGTCTCTGGCTTCACGATTTTTCTCCCATGCATGGTGATTAATGCCTCTGCCTACCGTTTGAACTGTCATAGCATTGTTTTGCTGAGGCTCGGGGCTATGGATTTTTATCAAACCCTACCTGTAAGTTCTGTGTTGATTCCCTTCTATTTTCCATGGCTCTAGTGGTAAGGATCGATCCCAATGGCATCCAAACCTTGCTATCATATGATAACGCCAGGGACGATTTAGAAAGGAATGATTGGCGTTTATTCATTAAAAAATTTAAGGGTTTCAATCTGAGAGTTGCCCAAGAGTTCGCATTGACCTTCGATGGCTGCAGAGAAAAGATACGTGACATACAGCTAGAGGTAATTGAAGAATGTTTAAGCCAAGCCATGGGTTTACCAACTATCAGGAAAAAATGGTTCAAGAATGCAAAAGTTGAAGAGGTCCCCTGGACTTTGATGTTCACCTCACGAAAAATTTCTAGTTGCAATCGAGGTATGCCCGTCTCATCCTTAAAACCCAGGTGGCATGATCTACTTGCTATTGTGAAACAATTCGTTATGTGTGAAGGAATATTTGGGTTAGTTTTCCTATATCATCTGCGATTGCTTATGAGTTTCATTGACTTCCTGTTGAATATGCCCTACTTTCTGCTTAGAAGACTCTACAAGATGGGAAAACGATTTAAGAAGTAGAGGTATGATTCAATTTTATTCCATCATGGTTTAATTAAAATTATCCTTGTGCATCAGTTTCAATTACAAAATGATTGTTGGGATGCATTTATTTTATGAAATGGCTTTGGCAATAGTGAGTTGGGACAGGTTGATAAGTCTGTTGTCATAGAAATTGTTGTGAAACCTACCGCCTCTCCTCCACCACTCCTGCCCTGCGATCTTTCCCTTAATAATGAACCCTCGACCTACCCTGAGGTTACTCAACCGGACAATCAACCAGGTTTGCACCCAAAGAGTTGCACTAAAACTATTAAAAAACCCACAGGGAAGAAGCTAAAGGGCAGTGCCGATATCAATTACAAGAATAAAAAGGCTGGTTGTTTGATTTCATGATTTGCTTGAAATAAATTCAAACCCTGTGCAGACACAAACAACACAATTGAATTAAGTGAAGACTCAGATTCAGAAATTGAGAGGTTTTTGGCTGAAGAAGACCCTGTGTCATATGGGCTCTATCCTGACACTCCCTATGACTATGTAAACAACCTGCCTTCATGTCTAAAAGGTAACCCAGAATTCTTGGGCATTCAACTCCGTGATAAACCTACCTTTTGCGTGGACGATTCTCCAAACCTTAATGCTGTCAGTGCCAATGCACAGTCCCTACAACCACAGTGTGATGAATGTCGATCCTGGATCGATAGGTATTATACAGATGTGCCTTTACTACAGTCCTGGCTTAAATATTTGAAAGACCAAGTGGATTCATTGACAAACGAGAACAATAGACTCTAATCCATAACTCAAGCAAAGGAGAAACACTTAAAAACTACATGATCTGTCATTTTTAAGAATGTAGAAGCATCTACAACAATCGTAAACTCCAAGATTGCTTGATATGTTTTAATCCCACGATTTGAGGTATGATCCTTTTGAAGTTTATCATGATTTTGTCTCTCTCAATTTAGGATATATGATTTGATTGAATTGATTATCTCTCTTATAAAGATTAGTTTGTTCTAATTATTGAATAAAATATGATTGTAGTTTCTATTATAACTAGCTACAAAATCGTAAGATTCTGTAGCCAGTTAGAAAAATTCAAATTGCTTGATTTGACAATTGAAAACATATCTAAAATTTCCCCATTTTCATTTGTTTTCAGGAACCCATGATTTCCAAGGAGATATGAGACACTGTTGAGATCCTTTAGCCATATCAACTTTGTGTTTTTAGTAAATAGATTAGGCTGTTGGTATTTTGATATCAAGTAAAATCAGGGAGGTTGCTTCCCCCATATTTTTGGAACAGATTTGATATTATCAACATGAAACATTTTGATCTTGGAACCTATATAAGCATGTTATTTTGTAAACATGGCATCATCTCTGCCTGGGGCAATACTATGGATTTTTCATTTACAGACTTGAATGGAACATAATACTCATCACAGCTTTAGATTTTCAGTATTGTGTTTTTATTCAAGTCATGTTTATTTCAATTTGTAAATATATTATGATTGCTTTAGCTGTCATGGTTTACTACAAGTTGATAGAATAAAAGTTTACATATTATCCATATTTTATGTTCCATATTTAACACATAGTAATCATTTGTTCAAATTTGAATTAGGATAATTATCTTTATCTTTGATTGAATGTTTATACACAAGTTCTCACAGCAAGATTTATATTAATGTGACTGCTTGTAAAATTATGAGATTGTTGTGATCGTTTATTTTATGTGTTCTGTCATTCAAACTTCATCATTGCTTATTCACATTTATGAGAAGCAATTTCAGGATCTGTTGCAGGTTTACCTCATCAGATAAGGTGACTGGATGATATACATCGAACATATATTGGATGCGACAACAGGTCAGCCTGTTATTTGATTTCGTTAGCATAATAAATATAGAATTCCCCTGTAGTTAAAACAATTTTTAGCATCTGTTATTTCTTATGTTTAATTAGACAGTTTGATATTTGATTTCTTTTATATAAACATTATAATAAAACAAATCATAAAGATTAGATAATAGTTTTACTGTTGTTTAAAAAATCAATTGACATTCGATTTTCACGGATTTAAATTAAAATTCCTATTCTGTACATATTATATATATATTAGAATTAGAATTATTTGTATGTATTGTACATATGATAAGTAGATTTATTTTATAAGTATTAGTTAGTTAAACTGTAAATATATATTAGATGCATATACAATTTTGAACGATTGTTATTTATTAAGTTATTGTATTTTCTTTAGTTATATTTTGCGCTTTCTTTAGGACTTAGATTGGCCAACGGAGCCACTAAAACCATCGGAGTGGATTAATCCAAATGGATTGGGTTAATTAGACAACCCTAGACCGAATTCACTCCTCCTGTTGACGAGCGCTCAATTTCCCCGTCAACAAGCAGGTCTCCCATACCACAGTTCATAAGGTGTCTTGTCACTTTGTGGTCTAAGGTGGGCTTTGTTAAGAATGTGGACTGCTATGTGTATTTCTTCTACCTAGTAGGTTTGACCAATGTTCTTCTCATTCATCATTGATCTGGCCATTTCCTGCACTATTCTGTTTTGCCTCTCAACTACTCTATTTTGCTGTGGATTTCTTGGGATTGTGTATTCTCTCTTGATCCCATGCCTATCAAATAATTCCTTGAAATCACTTGACATAAACTCTCCTCCTCGGTCTAATCTTACTGCCTTTAACCTCTTGCCTGTTTGAGTCTCAGTTAAAGCCTTAAATATTTTAAACTTCTCAAATGCTTCAACTTTTTCCTTGAGAAAGGCAACCCAAGTAAGTATGGAGTAATCATCAATAATCAACATGAAGTAGTTTTCTTTCCCTGTGCCTTCCTATCTTGATGGTCCACATAAATCCATATGAACTAGTTGGAGTGGTTTC
>JZKD02S1817120.1:61554-76214 GCA_000966675.3 Picea glauca
TTCTCGGAAGATCTTTTACTACCTCGAGATTTTTGAGTTTGATTAAGTGGTCAAAGTTTAGATGTCCAAGTCTCCTATGCCATAACCAACTTTCATCATGTTTTCTTAGATGACACTCTTCTCTATTTTCTTCCAGCACATATACTTTATTTTCTGTCCTTATGCCTTTGGCCACCACTTGTCCTGAGTTTACAAAATTTATTTTGCAGTCCTTGGACGTGAACACCACTTCACATCCTCTGTCACACATTTGACTTACACTAAGCAGATTATGTTTCAGCCCATCTACAAGTATAACATCTTGGGATTTTCCTTTTCCATTACTTAAACTCACCATCCCTTTACCCTTTATTTTACCTGGAGCATCATTTCCAAAGGTTACATTTCCTGATTTGATTTCACTTAGAGATAGAAAATTACCTTTGTCTCCCATCATATGTTTGGAGCATCCACTGTCTATATACCAAGGGTTCATTTTTCTTTGAGCTGACAACACTAATCCACACTTGTCACTTTCTTTCTTCTTCCAAACCTTGACATTTTCAACAGGGGAATTCAAATATGGTTCATAGTTCCTTAATCGACAGTCAATAGATTTATGTCCATAGTTATGATAGATGTAGCATTCAATCTCATTGTTCAATAGGTCAAAACTATTATTGCAACGTTGTCTACTCATTGACTATTGATTATTTCTTGACCTCCTTAGTTACATGTCTCTAGACTTAATTTGAGAATTTGCTATCTGTGAAGGTTTGTTACTTGGCTGTATCATTATTTGTCGTGGCAAGTATTTATTCCTTTGAAATATTAATTGCTCATGTTTAAGTCTTAAGGAACAATTTACAACTTTGTGACCAAAGTTAGAACAGTAGAAACAATAGCCATAGAAAAATTCTTATTACCTGGAAAATGGTTGTCTTCTTTGAGCAAATCGATTTCTTCCATGCTGATGACGTCTTTCAGCAGGGAGAACATTATTTCTTTGTTCTATAGATTCAGTCTTGGTACCTTTTTCTTTACTTGTCCTGGGTGGCTAATTGTCTCCCTTTGTTTATGCAGGTTTGTTGTTGTCATTGGTTGTATATTTGACAAACTTGATGGGTTCTTCGTTTCTTGGCTTACCACTACTTGATCCCTCTTCATAACCCAGACCAGTTTTCAGCTTTGGATTCCTTTGTTGATTTAGAATGGAGGCTAATCCTTTTGAGGATTTGATACTTGACAGATTCTGATTATACAAGCTTGAAACTTCTCCATATCTTTCCTAGTTTTCACTACTTCTTGTTCTAAGGCTTCACATATTGCCTTCTTTTCTGATAACTGTCGTTTCAGAATGTCTTCGATTTTTTTTGCCTCTTATAATTCCACTTTTAGTAGGACAAGGTCTTCATCAGGTTATTTACTGTCTTTCTAGAACTGTATCAACAATTGTCATTGCTTTCTGTTCTTAATTTTTAGTCTGTCAATCTCTTCCAGTGCACTGATCAGTTCTCTGTCCATGTCAACCACAACTTCTTCTTCATTAGCATCACTTCCTGTGATTTTATTATAATAATCCTCTTTGGCCATAAGTATGAAGTCATTTAGTTTATCTTCAATAGAGGAGTCATTGTCTTCATCATCTGAATGATCATCATCATCGTTTATGCAAAGACTTTTCTTCTTAAAGTTATTCTCTTTAAAGAAATTTCTGCGTTTGTGCTTCTCCTCATCATCACATGTCTGGTCCTTTCTTTTGTGGGGAAATTTATTTGAAAAATGACCTATCCTACCACAGTTGAAAAATTTGAAAGGAAGTTTACCTTTGTATTTGCCTGATCCCTTCTTCAATCTCTTCACAAATTTTGCTTCAATTTGATCGGGCTTAGAATCCTCATTATTGTTTGCCTTAAATGATGCTTCTCTGGAGGTGGGTTTATCTTTAACTATTCTCATTTCATATGCAATCAATGTTCCTAGAAGTTGATCAAACTCCAAGGTTTTTAGATCATTAAGTTCTTCTATAGCAGAGACCTTCGGGTTGAACCTATCTGGGAGAGATCTCAAGATTTTCTGAACTAAAGAAGGTTCCTCAATTTTTTCACCAAGTGCTTTCATTGCATTTACTATTTCTTCTACTCTCAGAAAGTATTTTCCAACAGTTTCATCTTCCTTCATCTTCAGCTGTTCAAACTGTATTCTGTAGGTTTGAAGCTTGGCATCCTTTATCTTCTTATTACCTTCATAACTGCTAATGAGCTTGTCCCACATTTCTTTGGCAGTTCCTAGGTGCATAAATTTTACAAATTCTGCTTCTGCAAGCCCACTCAAGATATCATTCATAGCCTTAGCGTTGAAGCTAAATTCTAGCTTGTCATCCTTATTAGCTAGTACAACTGGCTTTACATAACCGGTATCTACCACATCCCAGACATCTACACCTAAAGCTAGTATGTAGGTTCTCATTCTAACTTTCTAGAAGACAAAGTTCGTTCCATTGAACATAGGGGCCTTATTGGTTGAATTTCCTTCATGGCTTGACATGTTTAAGCTCTAGGATCTACCCTTAGATAAAAGGGCTCGACTCTGATACCAATTGTTGGACAACTGAGAGGAGGGGTGAATCAATTGTTATTGTTCTTAAACAATTATGCTTATTTTAAACTCTTTACACAACATTTAATGACATACACAATAATGCAGGGAAGTAAGCAATAGAACATTCATCATCAGTCACACATATGAGATACACAAAGATAGATATTTCCTGAGGAAACCCATACAGGGTTAAAACCTCTTCTTCTTTATATGATAAGTAATCTTTACATTCTTTACATTATCATACATATGAGCACCAACTCATAATGAGGCTACAGGCTTTGTTTTGCAAGCTGCTACTTGCTGAGAGCACCAACTCTGTGGATTTTTCTAGCACCAACTAGAAGGGAGTACCAACTCCCTGGATTCTCTAGCACCAACTCCATGTGTTCAAGAACCCACTTGAACCTCTGAGGACAATAGTCCTCCCTAGCACCTCCCTACCACCCTGAAATATAAATCTTTGCTATTAAGACTTATTACAATGATATAAAGTTCTTCAATGGCTTACCAGTGTCATCACTGTTCTGCTACACTGCGCTGCTCTGTCTGCATCAGTGTCTTTTGCACACTCCTTGCGCTTTCTGTTCTTTTACCTTTTATGCTCTCTATGCCATGTCCCTTCAATGCACCATTCCCATTATGTGCATCTCTGCTGCTGCACTCTACCTCCTTCTTCACACCTCAATCACACACAACCGCAACAACACAGATCTCTTCTTTGTTCCCCATTCTTATCGTCTCTGTGCTCCTTGTCCATCCAATATCCGCTAAACTCCTCATGTTGAGTACTCTACCTGATCATCATTGCAACTCTTCAGCTTCTCTGGCGGTTCAACCCACGCGTCCAACATCACTAGGTGTTATGTTGAGATTTCTCATCCTGTCTGGCAGTTGAGACTCTTCGTATTCTCTATCATAGTCGAGATAATCCTCTCTATTGCAGTTACAGGCTTCAACGCCCATCCATTTGTCAATTGCCTCTAATAATATTCTTCAATCACTGGAAGATGCCTCCAGCCTCTTCCTCTCCTCCGACGATCATACTGAGGCCTCTTCAAGTCCTCTAGCAGAAACCATCAGTCGTTTCTAGCAGTTACACTGTGAAGTGCAACAATGGCCCTCCGATTATATTCAAGTTCACCTGCACCGTTGGATGGAGTTCGTAGGGTCTTGCGTTTAATTCACCATTTCACATTTTGGCATTTCGGGATTCTTGTGGTTAAGGTTTCTTTACGCTTCATGTAATGATCCCCGAAACTCCAAAATTGAGCTTGGTTGCACTAGCTCCTTCCTCCATCTTCCGCTGATGTGACCAATGGTTGTGACCACAGGTTGAGCCAAAATGTGCTTCACATTTCGGTATTTCAGCAATCCTGTTGTGAGGCATCTCGACTCTCCAAGTCATGATCTCCGAAACTACGAAAAAGGAGCTTAGATGGACTAGCTTCGATCATTTCGGCATTTCGTATTTCGACATTTCACGATTTCGCATGTCGCAAATTCCTGTTGCGAGGCATCTAGAATCTCCAAGTCGCGATCTCCGATATATCCTCCATGTCGCAATTTCACATTTCGGCTTTTCGTGATTTTGCATATCGCGAGTTCGAGAGGTTAGGGAACCCCGTTCCTTGACTTTCCAGTCAGTAAAATGACGACATGTCACCACGTGTCCTATGGACGCAATGGTCCAGTTCTTGTCGTGATTTCGATACTTCACGGGCCTTCGTCATGTCTGATCAACAGTCCATATCAATCCTCGATCCGATGGCTAGGATTATTTTGTCATTTCGCATATCGCAACTTCAAAGGTTAAAGTTCCTTTGTTATTTGATTTCTTGGTCTGCGAAATCCCGGTATCCGAAACTCCGAAATGGAGTCAGACTAATATATTTTGGCATTTTGCATTTTGCTGCTTCGGGACTCCTGTTGTGAGGGTCCTTGACATCTCCAACTCTCGGTCTGTGAAATCCCGGTATTCGAAACTCCAAAATGGAGTCAGACCAACATATTTCGGCATTTCGCATTTCGCTGCTTCGGGACTCCTGTCGTGAGGGTCCTTGACATCTCCAACTCTCGGTATCCGAAATCCTGGTCGAAGTGCCTGTTTTGGGTTTTCGAGGTTTTGCATTTCATGATTTCAGGACTCCTGTGCTGGAGAGTCTCGACTCTTGACTCCTCCAACTCCCGATATCCGAACCTCCGGTCGATGTGCCTATTTTGGGTTTTTGGGGTTTTGCATTTCGCGCTTTTGGGACTCCTGTGATGGAGAGTCTCGACTCTTGACTCCTCCAACTCCCAATATCCAAACCTCCGATCGATGTGCCTGTTTTGGGTTTTCGAGGTTTCACATTTCGTGATTTCGGGACTCTTGTGATGGAGAGTCTCGACTCTTGACTCCTCCAACTCCCGGTATTCGAACCTGTCCTTGTTTTTCCATTGCTGCATACTCTGAACTTGCCATTAATAAAAATCACACCTGCTTGTAAACATGGCAACATTACCAGTATTATTTAAAGAATAATATTTTACTGTTCACAATTCGTTGTTTCATAGAAGTACCAAGAAATTATTTTTTGAAAAAATCCTTTTAAAAAGTAAAAAGGTCTAAGGGAAATCTAATTCAGAGTTAGATCTCAATGGGGTGCCACCTTCTAGAATTGCACATATCCACAAAGTTATATGTGAAGCTCTTAAGATGTTAGTTGATGAGATGGAGACTAAAAATTCCAAATTAAAAGAAAGGATTAAAGAATTGGATAATTCCTTGATGCTTCCACCCATGTTCACCATCTTGATTTCCATTGTTCAGCCTTGGAAAAACTTTGATGAAACACCAAAGTCAAGTTCAAAATTAAGAGGGACATCAAGCCTGCTCAACAGTATTAGAAGGTATGTTGGGGAGAATATAAAGAAAAGAATGTCCCTAATTCTTGAAGCATGGGATTTTGAGAATAATTTTGTTTCTTTGGGGTCCATAATTACCAATTTAAGACAATACCTTCAGGTTGATCTCAAGAATGATGATGGTTTTTATAAAGATGTTGTTATTACATTTGTTTTAAAATTTTTAGGTATGAGTGAACTAAAAAGAAAGAAAGAATATTTACCATCCCCTACTAGTATAAAGCAATTAAAATCTTGTTGGATCAAGAGAATAAAGACTTTAAAGGAAATATTGGTTGATTGTGACCCTTTGAGTGTAAAAAAAGGGGATTTATATTTGAAATTGATTGAGTTAGACTTGGTAGGAACCATCGGGGAAGTTCGATATCTGAAATTAATTTTAAATTCTATGCTTATGACAAGAGAACAATTTGAAGAAGATATGGAAATATTGAAGGCTATGTCAGTAGAGAAATTTAACAGTTTAACCGAGTACATAGAGAAAGAAGTCGAAAGTTGGCTAGTTAGCTATATTAATAAAAATGAATATATTGAAGACCTGTTGCACCAAATTTCAATTGACTTTAGTGATCCTGAAAGAAAATTATTTGATATTAAAGTCAAACAAGAGATAAGTTTCTCTCATATGAGAGATTACATTGAAAATTGGTTGAAACAAGCTTTAATCAAAATAACTGAAGAAGATCAAGTAGAGGCGGTTGGTACCAGTCATGTAACTCCAACACAATAGAATATTAAAGGAACATCGATCATCGAATAAAGTGAGAGAGATCCATCACAATTAGTAAACTTATCACATCTTTCTATACTCTTTTCCTCTTCTCGTTGAAGAATCATCCGGTTGTCTCTTGTCTTTGATGGGTAAATTCCCAATCCCACCACCCGATATTCCACCTCATTTGGTTGCCTCAATAAACATGATTTCCACCTCTATTTGTGAAACCCTTGCGTCTTATGACCCATGGATAGTACCTGACCCTGGTGATTATCTTTTCTATGGTGAAGAAATTCCCTTAAGTCCAATTGAATCCACTTATCAAGCCATTCAATCAACAACCCCTTCTCCTCCCTCTCTTGGTGATTCATCCCCCGATTTGTTTCACGTCATATTTCCTACGGATGAGATGATCATGTCAGTTATGTCCATGGAAGACACCCCTTGGGATGATGGACATCATCATTCCATTCTCATCCTTGAACATCACACCATAGAGAGCTACCAATGGATTTTGACTCCGTTGACCGTTGTTGTCATTTCCTTGGTTCCCGAGTCAACACACGATGTGCTTTATGAAGGGAACCTGAGTAAAATTTCACCCACCGTCCCTCTTGGCATATCCATTAAACCTGGAGTCGTTGAAATTATTCACATCAGAGTCGTTTGTTCCGATGTTGAAGTTGTCACTTATAAAGCTATTTTTCAAGAGTTTCATGACGTTTTTGCTTGGAGCTATGAAGAAATGCTGGGTATTGACCCCAATATCGTTGTGCATGAATATAAGACCTATCTGAATGCTAAACCCATTTTGAAGAGACTTCGACCAGTCCACCCTCATAAATTCGTCGCTATCAAGATCGAAGTTGAAAAAATTCTCAAGGTTGGCTTTATCTATCCTGTGGCTTTAATTGATTGGGTATCCAATCTAGTTCCGGTTAATAAAAAACAAGACACAATCCGTGTGTGCGTCGATTATGTGGATATCAATAAATATTGTCCTAAGGACAACTTTCCAACCCCCTTCATCGACCATATAGTCAATGATTGCACCAGGAGAGAAATATTCTCTTTAATGGATGTTTTCTCCGGCTATAATCAAATTAACATTTTACCTACAGATCAACACAAAACTTCTTTCATTTGTCCTTGGGGTACCTTTGCCTACTAGAAACTACCTTTTGGTTTGAATAATGCTGGTGCGACTTTTCAACGTGCCATGTATTATGATTTTCACGATATCAATCACATCGTGAAACCGTATCTTGATGATCTACTGACGCATTCCATGCATCACCAAGATCACCGAGCCCATCTTTGAGCCATTTTCCTTTGATGTCGTTACTATCGTATACGTTTAAACCCACACAAATGTGTTTTTTGTGTGGATTTCGGCTGACTTCTGGGTATTATTGTGTCACTTCATGGAATTAGGGTGGACCCTTTGAAGGTTGAGGCTATCCTTAATCTACCTCCTCCTTCCACATTACGCCAGCTCCAAAGTTTGCAAGGAAAGGAAAACGTTTTGCATCGATTCATCCTGAATTACGCTGAGTTAATGCTAGGATTTACTCGACTGTTGAAGAAGGGTTACGAATTCATATGGGACGAGGCTGCCAATAAATCCTTTGAAGCTTTGAAACTTTCCCTATCATGTACACCACTACTTTTCCCACCAGATTACATTCGAGACTATTTCCTTTACCTCTCCGCTTCAAACTCTACCATTGCCATGGTTTTAGTCCAAGAAGATAATTCACGTAGAGAACATGTAATTCATTATTTGACTCAGAGTCTCACGACTACCGAAGCCAAATATCTACATGTGGAGAAACTGGCCTTGGAAGTTGTTCAAGCTGTCCAACATTTTTGTCATACCAAGACCATTGTCATTTCTTATTGCAACCCTATGCAACATATCCTTACACGCCAATTGCTAGGGGGAAAGTACTCCAAATGGATAGTGATTCTCTAGGAGTTCGAATTAGAGTTTCAACACGCTAAGTCTAAGAAATCTTTGGTATTTTCCAAATTGATATGTGACCTTCCCTCCACTGAATTAAAAAATGTGATGAAGGATTCCTTACCTGATGAATCCCTTTTTCTGATCAGTTCTGATGACACTTGGTATGGAGATATTATCATTTATCTCTATACTCATACTTTTCGGGTTGACCTCTCTAGTATAGACCATCGTCACATATGGTATCAAGCCCTTCAATACATAATTCTTGGTGACACTCTTTATCGCCGTGGTGTTGACTCTATTTTTTGACACTGTCTCACCTTTAATGAGGCTGAGAAAGATTTAAATGACTTCCACTTTGGAGCATGTGGTGGTCATATGTCTGGGTATTCCATTGTGAACAATATCTTACGAGCAAGGTACTTTTGGCCTTCTTTATTTAAAGATTGTATAACTACCATCCAAAAGTGCCATGCTTGTCAAAAGTACAATAAAAAGATAAGATCTCACCCCACTCCTTTACACCCTATAGTTTATGTTGGTCCTTTCACAAAATGGGGCATTGATTTCATGACATGTAACCCTCACTTATTCGGGGGGCATGGATACATCATCGTAGCTATGTATTATTTCATGAAATGGGCCGAGGCGATGCCTACATTCGACAATACTGGAAAAACTGCAGCCCTATTCATATTCAATCATATCATCACTCGATTTGGAATCCCAGAAGCTATTGTCATTGATCATGGTATCCATTTTCAAAATTTCATGATGTTCAAGCTTACTAAAAAGTTGGGTCTTTGACATGAAAAATCAACCCCCTACTATCCATAGGCCAACGACCAAGTTGAAGCGATAAACAAAGTTCTTATCACTATGCTTTGATGGATAATAGGAATTCACAGGACAAGTTGGCACACAATGTTGTTTTTATCATTATGGACCTATCGAACAGCCATGAAGTCTGCCAGGGGATTTACTCCTTTTCAATTGCTGTATGGTATCAAAATTGTCCTGCTGATTGAATGTGAGATACCATCTTTGAATCTAGTCATTGAACTTCTCCCAAACACTTATGCCGAAGAAGAACGTCTATTGTATATGATGCAATTAGATGAAACTCATCATGATGCCACCCTAGTTATTGAAACCCAGAAGAAATGAGACAAAGACCAATATGACAAGCATGTCAAGCCATGTGTTTTCTTTGAGGGTGATCTAGTTCTCCTCTACGAACAAGATCGTGATTTACTAGGGCCCGGAAAATTTGAGGCTATTTGGTGAGACCCTTATATCATCAAACGAGTGTTAAAAAAGGGAGCCTATGAGTTAGTGGATTATGATGGAATTTCTTTGAGTGAACCCAGAAATGGGATATACTTGAAGAAGTACTATGCTTAGGTCATCTTTGCATGAGTGCTTGTATTTTTATTGTATCATACTCTTGTGTGTTAATTTTGTGTGATTTTTCATTATTTGGTTTCGACTCCCAACTGCTTACCTTGTGTCTTTCTTGGTTTCTAGATGTCGGTGTCTTCGCTACCCTACATTGGCTTCACCAATGGCACTAGTCATAGTACTCAGAACTTAGCTTCTGCTGCTTGGGAAATCTACGCACCTATGAATGAATTAATCAGTCTACACAGTGTCTTTCTCGGTCGTGCAACTAACAATATCACATAATATAGTGGAGTCATCGAATTGCTGACCGATGCTATTTCACTTGGAATCTATCACCTTGTTGTACAACTTGATTCACAACTAGTAGTACTATAGTTAAGTAATTTCTATGCTATATGAAGCCCTACTTTGTTAAGGGTATATTTATGAATTTTCCTCTTAGAACATCATTTTGATTATATTGATTATCAACACATTCCTAGATGCCTAAATACATTAACTGATGCATTAGATAATTATGTGTTAGAAAGACATTTGAGACATTTATAAATCCAATCACATGTTGTATATAAAGAAAAGTAAGCCGGTAGAATCCTCTTGTATATATAATGATAAAAGTTTTTACAAAAAGAGTGTTTTGTCCAAAGACCAAAATATCAAAATATGAAGCCCATGGCTTCTAAAAAAACAACATCATGGATGTCGCTCACTATAACACACAACTTCCCGTGCTACCCTATAGAGAATTTGACTAATAGAACCAGATACGCCCATAGTATGGCATTGATAACGTCTCAGAATATCATCAATAGAGATGTCTGGGACATCTGCTGTCAACCCCTCTAGGTTCTGTTCGATCGCCTCATAGTCACCAGCATCCCATCCTGCTACCTGGGCTACTTCCCCTCGTCTTTGGATAGGGGGTGTACCTACAGGCCGATGCGGCCCTACATCTATGTTTTCAAAAGAATTTTTTATTAGTCCTTAGATTTAAAAACATAGAAAACATTTCATATATCAAAATTTACAAAAATATTATAAAACCAAAAATGTACTTCTTACCTATATCCCCCCATTGATAATCTTCAGGTAGAACCAAATACGGGTCACCCCTGAAATCCAAGATGACATAGGCATAATAATCTATCATCAATATCTGAGGCCTCAACCAGTCGAAGAATGCGTCATTGTATTTGATGATGGGTCTCGCTACATGTCGATCCATGAGGTCACACCACCTCTTCATCCTTGGATCTCATGGGGCCGATAAGCCCCACTCTACCTCTAAGCACAAATGGGGAACCTGATCAAGGAAGAAAGACACCAAAATAGATCTGTACCCGAACTGCTTCAGTTCATCGTTCTTGTACTTTGTTATCTATTTCTTCATACTACGAAGAACCTCATCTGACTAGTTAACATCCTGGGGCTCCATGCACTCCACTGCATATTGAAAATATCTTTGGAGTGCCATGTGAGGAGATGCACACCCGACCATACGTGAAATGGTGAAAATAATAGTCCGGAGGCGTAAATCCTAGACACCCCTGATGGAAACCTTTCCCTTGCATCTCTCAGCCTCAAGATCATAGTATCGATGGACATACTCACTCATAGGAAGACCACCACCTATGCCTCCTATCAAAGTCACATAGGATCCATGGCATGACAACCCCATCAAAAAATATATATCCTCAATATCTAGGGCGAGCATGTGGACTCCCACATGGAACACCTGCTGATCCACATCCCACATGTGGACCAAGTATTCAAGAAACCTTAGTTGGGCCCTCATGCCCTGGATTTTGAATAATTTCAAGAGCCCACATTGCCGGAGGGAATTAACTATGCCTGGGTCATTCCCGACGACGAAATCATCATCCTCATGTTCTCTTTCTCTCCACTCCAGGATCTTGATGATCAAAACCTGTAGTGGAGCCATAAAAATAAAGTTAGCATCCTTATTTCATGTCCTTGGTAATTTTTATTGGTTAAAAACACATAAAATTTTGATTTTTCACCCGCCATAGGTAGATTTTTCACATAGTGCACAATTTCTGTAGGTGAACCAAAGGCCGCCTGCGCGCACCTACCAGCCTAAAAAATGACTCAAAATAATCTTTAACCAGTGAAAATAAAAATCAATCCATAGAAAAGACAGAGGACAAGGAGATTACCTCGTTGGCAAAAGTCGTTCGTTGAATAGTTTCTCGTACCTCCCGCAGTCGACATAGGAAGTTTGAGGTAAAAAGAGGTTTTTTTGAAAAGATTTTGGCAAAATAACAATGAAATGGTAAAAAAGGGTTTTCACCCATATTTATTCACTTTTTACTATTTCTATTGAATTTTTATATTATTTTGCCTAAAAAAAAAATGTCCTAATGATATTTTGAGTGTTGTATTTTTTCGCAGATGAAAGATCTAAGAGCTTGAATGATAGAATACAAATACTTTTCTGAATTTGTTTTTATATTTTTCACATGTACATATACTTTTTAGGTTTTTCAGGAAAAACCTCGAGCTCAGTATTTGTTCGTTCTTGTGCTCGAAAATCAATGAGAATGCAATCGAGTATGCTTTTGTCATCTTTTTGTACTCTTCATAGTAACACAAAAAGTGAAACTCATGGAGTATCCTTTAAGCTCTTTTCATGCTCCATAAAAATGAAAAGATTACCGAATGACCTTGTTCTTTTCACGCTCGTAATAGTATTTTGAGAAAACGTTCGATGGGTGGTAGGTTATCACTTTTTCAGTCTCATCGAACTAATTTACGAAAAAGGAACTGGGAGAGTTCTCTTTAAGTGTTTTTCAAACTCTTAAAAAATGAAAAACCCCCGAGTTTTCTATCCTTGGACTTGTTAAACAAACATCAAAAGACCGATACGGGACCGAACCACTCCTTCTTAGGGTTCGTTAAACATACTCCGAGGGACTCGTCTGAAGGATGAGATTATATCAACAAGCATATGTTATCCTCCTCAATCTTGTGTAAAAATAAAGAGGTACTCGCCAGAAATGGTGGGGGAAATTTTGGGAAAGAAATATGTCTCTGTATTTGTGTTAAGTGGAAGTAATAGTCTCTCTTGAACATGATACCCCCTTCATCATTTGAATCTAGTTTGGGAAATCCATTTGTCTCTCGTCTTACTTTTTCAAGTCCATATATTGGGTCGTCCTTGAGTCAATTCTACAAATACCATTTTCGTGTCGTTCATATGTTCAAGAGAAGTCCAAACAAGCCCTCTATCGAGTCGGCCATCTGCAGTTGTCAATTCCTACCATGTCGACCTTCCCTGTGTGAGTTTCAAATCATTTTCACACTTTCATCCACCCTAAATCTATTACTTATTTCATGTCATTGATGGGGGATACATCAAGGCCCTCTTGTGACAAGTCTTTTCCTGTCGAATTCAACTCATCATCCGGGAAAAAGACTTAGAAATCATTTCATACCTTAGAGCCTGTGTGCCTCAATAGCAAGTCTCTTCGCTTTCGATAGTGGATTCACATCATTCGTCCCTGATCGAGATATTCCATCGAGTGTTCGACTTCAGCTCATTTATTCACATTCGTTGGATTGTACTAAGGTACCTTAGGATTCATTGACATCAATGGTGATTTCCCTCACACTTGTTAATAGTTTTCATCAATGACTGATAATCAAGTGGTTTCTACCTTGTTTGACTTCAGCACCTGTAATCACATGGCTAGATTCATACTTATAGACGATAGGATTGAAGACCTTGGATCTCATCATTTGTGGTCCATGCTACGATGGAGCATTTATGATTTGTATTGACAGATAGATCCACTTTGTATGTCTCATGGCTATGTCTGAATTTGAGCTTTCTAGTACATAGATCCACAGTGTATTCTTGGTGGCTATGTAGCATTTTAATGACATGGATCCATGGTGCATGATTGGTGGCCATGACTAACATTTACGATTCAAATCACTTGTAGTATGAGCATGGGGATGCCTACCTCAGAAATGGTATGATATTGTGCAAATGCTTGATTATTTGCAGGTTCCTGATTGGTGCGCTCGTTGTTTCCGACACACACGCATTTTACAAATTATTTCAGCTATCACGAGTTCCATCCTCATACTTTGGGAGGAATTATGTTACACATTATTTTGGTCACCCTGATGATGATTCTACAAGCATGTGTTCAGGCTCTCAAAATGATCTTTTGCACGAGAAAAGTAATTGATTTCTTCCTTTACAAAACTGGTTTTTAGAAGGACATCGTAGGCTGCATGAAGTACACAATCTGGAAATACCTGATTTCCATAGGCTTCTCTATACCTAGCTCACAGGATTTTCGCAGGCTACTATATAGTCAGGGTGCAGAGGCATTTAAAAGCTAAAGAAAGGAAGAAGTTCACGAAGGTTCTAAAAGGGGGATCTTCTAGAATATGAGGTTGCGTCCGTATGGTTGGGATCCTACTAGATTCTCTGATATGGTGGGATCATCCTAATCCCTTTAACCACTTCTCCTTCTCTTATATAATGATGGGTTTCTCATGGAAATGGTTAAGCAAGATTAAGCAAAGAATTGATGAAATAATAGGCTGAAGACTATGTGAGGAATCCTGTTTCAATTGATGCTTGAGGTCTCCATTTGTGCATCAAGCTTTTGTGGATCATCTTCATGCAAATTTCAAAGCAAGTGTATGTGTGTGTTGGAACAAAGGACTACTGAAAGGGAACTTGCGACAAGGAAGTTTGGTTGTATCTTCCACTTTTACTTAATATAATATGGTGGCATGTTTCTTTCCCATAAAATCATTCTCATTTTATTACATGACTCCTTGATCACATGTTTATGTTTTCATTGAATTTGCTATTGTGTAACAACCCTGGTTAAATAGTTGCATAGGGTTTATTAAGTATAGTTAATCAAATAATTAACTATCTTAATGTGTATTATTTAAGTAAAGATTAACTATTAATAATATTAATTAAATAATTATTGTTTAATAAATGTCGATTAATTAATTAATTGATTACTTAACACATTCAATGACTTGGGTAATAAATTAAGGGCTTAATAACTTTAAACAATTTATTATAAGACTTTA
>JZKD02S1817120.1:84032-94163 GCA_000966675.3 Picea glauca
TGAAATACCTTAACTTCGAGACGAAGTTTCCTAAAGGGTGGGTGTATGTAACAACCCTAGTTAAATAGTTGCATAGGGTTTATTAAGTATAGTTAAATAAATAATTAACTGTCTTAATGTATATTAGTTAAGTAAAGATTAACTATTAATAATATTAATTAATTAATTAATTAATTATTTATTGTTTAATAAATGTCGATTAATTAATTAATTGATTACTTAACACATTCAATGATTTGGGTAATAAATTAAAGGGCTTAATAAATTTAAATTATTTATTATAAGACTTTACGTATGCAGGGGGGAAATGAAGCATTGAGTGGAGGGATAAGGCAATAAATGGTAGGATAAGGTAATGAATGGAGGGATAAGGTGGGTGGAATTAAAGGAAGGTAGGGATTCAGTGAATGGGGGGAGATATGACTGGGCAGAGGCTTACGGGAGATTATTATGAAAAATTGGGAGGAGAGGACTGTAATTTTGCTGTTGGATATTTTTCTAGTTTTGGAGTTTGGTTTTGGAGGTTAGATGTATTGTTGCAGGGGGCACCAGGTTGCTAGGTGTTTTTGTCTTGGGGGCCAAGAATCCTCATGGAATCCTAGAGCTAGGGAGCCAGAAATGTTGCTCCTAGCTGGTTGGGTGGTTAGTCGGTTTTGGGCAGGGTTTGGTCAGAGCATCAAGCAGAGATTGGACAGAGCAGTAGGGAGGACAACCAGATAAGTGATAATTTTAGCATCAGGCAGAGGTATTTTTATTTCTGAATTTGCTGAGTTATGTGATGATTATGTAATTTATTTACTTGCTATGGATAAAGTTAATTTCTATTGAATATTATATGCTTATATGATGATTAATGAATTATTTATGCATTGAAAGAAATTCTATGCTTAATTGTATGCAATTTTTTTTAGGATTAATTAAAGCAGGTCCCTACATATTGTTGCTTTCACTTTGGTTGGTTTGTGTCATTGTAGATCTGATTTCACAAGAGCACTGGAGTGAAGCATGCACAACAAAGATATAAGGAAGCAATATTCAAAGGTATGTAATTCATTCCTTCTTTGGTAGTAAACTCAATAATTGTAACTTAGGGAAAGCGTCATGTCCCATCTTGTTTTGTTCTAGATCCAGGTGGTTCTAGGGAGATTATTTTATGTTTGCATTCACTGATTTATCCAATAACAGTGGTGAGTGTCGCGACTGGAGGTCGGCTGAGGAAATCAATGACTCAATTGGTACTTCATGTTTTATACTTGATGTTGAGGTGGAACTACTGCAAATATGTGGACCACTTATGATGGCAGACATTCCATAATTTTCATTGTTTCTGCATGACCTACAATGGCATATGATCAATGTGGATGAATGTCCCCTTCCTAAGAATGTAATGCCTCCACTGGCGGCATGATTGCACAATGGATTTCATTTCTTTGTTGTAGCTAGGGTACTTACGGATGACATATGATAGTGTCTCACTATGATAGGCCATAAGGTGGGAATGTTGAGTGAGGACTGCTCCCACAACATAATTTGAAGCATTCATCTTGATCTCAAAGGGTTTTTGCAGGTCAGGTAATGAGAGCATTGGTTTTGAACACAAGTGATGCTTCAGATCATCTAATGGTTTTTGTTGGGACATGCCCCAAAATTGTTTTTCCTTACCACCACCTTTGGTTATTTGGCTAAGGGCCCATGCAATATGGGATAATCCCAGCACAAACCTGTGATAGAAATTGGCAAGGCCTAAGAAGCTCCGAAGCTCAGTGAGAATGGATGGGGCTGGCTAGTCATGAAAGACTTGGATCTTGGCTAGATAAACATGCACACAATGTGCATCAATGACGTAGCCTAGGTACTAGATCATGTCCATGCCAAAAGAGAATTTTTCCAAGTTGGCATATATCTTTTGTTGCCACAGAGTGTGCAAAACTTGTTGAATATGTTGCAAGTGTTCTGCCCACATCTTGTTGTATATGAGGATTTCATATAGATACACGATAAAAAAATAACTAGATAAATGTCGAAGGATATCATCCATCAACCTCATGAAAGTTGTTGTGGCATTCGTCAAACCAAAGGGCATGACCAACCATTCAAAAATACCTTCTTTTGACTTGAAGGCAGTTTTCCATACATATGTCTGTTCTATTGGGACCTGATGGTAGTTAGACTTATGATCAATATTACTTAAGTATTTGACCCCCTTGAGTTAATCAAGGAGGTTGTCGATTTGGGGAATTGGGTACCAGTTCCTGATTGTGATTTTGTTTAAGGCCCGATAATCAATGCAGAGTCACCAAGTCCCATCTTTCTTCTGCACCAACATGATTAGGCTTCCACAAGGTGATGAGATGGGTTGGATGTGCCCCTTGTGGAAAATTTCTTGGATCTGACACTTGATATCCTCCTTTTCTAGTACAAAGTGATGATAGACTAGCCTATTTGGTAGCGGTGCACTGGGGGTTAGATCAATGGGATGCTTGACCTGACAGTGTAGAGGTACTCCAGTAGGTGATGAGAAGATGTATTTGTATTCTTCGATGAGCTTATCCACTTTGTTCTTCTGCATGGAGAGGTTAGTCACAGGGGCCATGTATGTGTTGCAACCTTTTTCTCACTCTAAGAGTGAATCATGAAGAAGAAAAACTTCCCAGTCTGAGAAATGACATTCCTGCATTGCTTGGAAGAGATCAAGGAAATAGCACTAGGTGGGACTAGCTTGGGTATCCTATACAATTTCATGTTCAAAGTAATAATAACATTGCGATGCCTAGACTCATATAGAACATGACGTTTCCATGGATAAGTTTGGGCCAAAAGAACATCAAAAAATTCAAGGGGAGAAACATTACACAATACCTCATATTTGAATGTCTTGATGTTGTATGACAGGCGTCACTGTTGACTGATGTGAATATCACTTCATTAACAAATCTGTCTGATGGTGTGGGGATGTGGGTGCAACGTTGTTGGCAGAGCTAGTCACTTGACGATCTATGCTAAGATGAGGTTCTTTTGGCTACCATTATCAACAATGAAGTGCAATGGAGTTCCTTTCACCCACATATGTAAATGAAAGAGGCGTCCACCTTCCTCCGGATCATCAGGTTCATCGAGATGGATCTTGGTGGTAAATATGGTGGCACTGGGTTCCATGTAAATGATTTGTCTCCCCTTCTTTGGTTATGAATCTGAGTCAAAACTCACATCTGATTTAGAGGATTTTACTTCAGTCACTAATGATTGCTTTGAGCGATAATCAAGAGTTTTATGCCAGGAATTTTATGGAAGTCGCACCACTTCCCGGTATCTTTATTCATCTTCCCATTGTCATTCTTTTCTTGCGGCTTGGAATGGTTGTCATGAGGTTGCCCATATTTTATTTTTCCTTTGTTCTATAGGTTAGTTCTACCCTTTCCCTGCTTCTACTATGAGGGGTTCCCAAACCCAAACTATCATGTATTTTGTTTAAACTTCTGCTCAATTTTGATGACATATCGCTAGGTTGTGCCCAAGGACGAGATGTCCAAAAAATCCATTTCTGTTTGGATGTATCTATGCAGATCATCGTGGTAATTGAGAACTATATTTCGCTTAGAATATTTGATACCCATCTTGGTGCACAAGGTATGGAATACATTGGTGAAATATGGGACTGTTTGGTCTCTTTCCTACTGTAGTGTGGTCCATCTTGTATACAATTCATCATAAATTCCAACAAGGTAGTATTGTTCTTTAATAGAATCCCTAAAGTAATACCAAGTGGGTTCAACTGCAAATAATGTGTATCCTTCTGTTTCATTTTTCTCACAGAAAGTCTCCCACCAATATTTGACATGGGGGACGACCTTAAGGAGCATAAATATAGTATTTTCTCTATCAGAAAAGTTGTCGACAAAAAAATTCCCTTCTAGAAGGTTTAACCATTTATCTATGGAATCTGCATCTATTTGACCTTCAAATATAGGAATATAAAAATTGATCTATACCTTGAAGGGGGTGGCGCTTCTACTTGAGGTGGATGGATCACTTATTGGCAGTGATCGAAGGATTTGTGTGAAGTTTTCCATCATCTCTTTCCTTTGTCGCTCAAGGGCTTCCTCGAGCAACATTTTGAAAGGATCTCCTATACCATCGTCTTTATTTTCACCTGCCATGGGTAGTTTCTTAGGCATGTGAGAAGATTTTTCCTCAATATAAACAAGCTCGAGACCCAACTCTCTATACCCTATCCGCATTGGGGACATACATTAAAAAACAACAAGGATCAGACTGCTCTGATACCATTGATCCAGATTTATAAGAGTAACTAAATGAAACCACAGATTTGTAATTTTAACACAGAGACATAGTGAACAATAATGTAGATATAGTAAAACATGACTTCTATTAAATAAGAAATATGTTGAAAACTGTAAAATGTAGACTGAAAACAAGCTTGCTAGAAGGGTGCCAGCTTATCTCTGAGAAGAGATGCGACGAATACGCTCATTCAAAATAATATGAGTACAATGAGGCTCTGAAGGAAATTTTACAATAAATATGAATTCCAAAACACTATACATCTAAAAACCTAACCCTAGGATATGAAGCACCAAAAGTCATGTGGGCACCATTGGGGTAAGTTAGTACATTAACTTCTCGGGGTCGTAACTTTTGCATATGATCTCTGTTTAGGGTACACAATAGCTCGTTGGAAAGGTATCAACGAGGAGATTCATTTATGGGGATAAATAAAATCCTTCAACTATAATTGAGGTTATTTATCATGAAAATACGTCATCTAGGCCCTCAAACTGGCCCCAAAAGTTAAAAATTGCTAAAAATAGTAAATTGCCAAAATTGCCTAAAAATTGTTTTGATCCAGTTGGAAAAGGTGGGTGGCCAAAAATATCCACCTATATCATAGGTGGTGGTAAATTGACTATGAAAACAATTTTGGCAGGATCAACCAGCAGACCCTATTTACACACCACATGCCCTAAGATAATACCAAATGGTGCATTGAAAATACATTTCCTAATATTCAATGAAATATGACACTCTTTACACTTGTCTAACATCAATATTAATACTTCAACATGATCCTTCAATAAGATAAACACTGTGTTGAGGAAAATATATGAAATGATCTTACTCAAGCTTTTTCAGACTTTACTTGGCTAAAGCGAAGTAGATAGGAATACCACCGTATGTTTATAGCCAACAAAAATAACATCCTAACTCACAAATATTAATTATGAGTGCTTAGGCTAGTCTTTTATCAACACAAGTTTTGCTGGAAATTCACTTTTTATGTAATTTTCTGAGTATAATAGTTGCTAAAATAAATGGAAGAACATAAATAAAGACACCAAGATGATAATCAAGACAGATGAGACATAAAACACTCCTTTATTTCATTCCAATTCACCAAAGAGTCATTTTCTTTACAAAATCTCATACAAAAATATTGGACCAAAGTCAATCTTAGACATCCTCGATGGAACATACAAAAGGACCTCTGACAGAAAACCAAAACTGAACTCTAAAAGTTGGATAGCTTGCCATAGATTATTTCCTACTCGACTCTGCACAATAGCTTTTATCAGTCATTAAAACTATTTCACAAACAAACAAGTCTACACAGACTATCAAATATAGATCAACACCTCTGAAAAACAAGTGTCTGAATGATTTGATTCAACCCTGAATATTGCTGTCTACAATAAGACCCTGCAATCATAAAAGAGAATTAGGCTTGTGATGAATATATGAATGAATGAAAATTGAATTATCTCAACATAAACTCAAAGAGAAAACCTTCGCATTCTTATTCTTCTATCCTCCTCTTGTTCCTTCCTTTCCCTTTGCTTTTAACAAATTAAAATTGGTTGAAGTAGTTGAACCAACTCATTAGTTAAGTTAATTAAAAGACTCAAATAACTTTAGTTAGGGGGGGGAGTAATAATAATAAGGGTCATAAATGAATAATAACTAGTAGGTGGTACCCCTTGTGACTCCCTTTAGTTCATAACAATAATGATAATCATAACATAACCATTAGTTAAGAAAAACACACCCCCTTGTGGCTCCCATTAACATATTCACTTTTGGAAAATTTTAGCTCATGAAATTTGAAATTAACTGAAAAATAATACTCATATATCCAAAATAAAACATGCTGTGCAAATATCCCTGAAGTCAATTGTCATAAAATAATAGATAAAATAAACTCAAAATACATATTTCCCAGTCTACGATGCAACCTTTCCTTGATTGCTATTGTCACCTCTTGATTTCCTTGAAATTTCCTTTGGCTGTGCAGAGCCTTTGGGTCTAATCTCACTAATCATGTGGGAACAATCATCCCTCAAATGCATCCGGGAAGACATGGATTTATCAGAGCCATTGGAGGGTGAGGAAGGGGCAACAATGGATTTTCCTTTATAAAGGGCATTGTGGGCCTCAATTTTCAATATCTTAATAGCATGGGAGGATTTCATTGGCAAGTGGTTAGGGGCAGCTTGGGAAATGGGGTTAACAAGTGGAGGAGCAGGGAAGGACAAGTTGGGCCAGCCACAATGTTGGGAGACTATCGGGTGGACAATCTCCTGCCATCCATCATTTTCAAGGACCTTAGGTTGTAATGAGACATGAGGAGGTATAGGGGTACCGAGGGCTTGGAAAGGAGGCCTTTTAGGCCTAGGTTGGACTATTCCCTACCCAATCCAATTGAATAATATGACATGAAACAATTGGCCAAGATCTTGTGAATGAACATCAAAATGTATAGAGAACCTGGGCCTTCTTGGGCCTTGGTTCCAATTACCTCTACCTCTATTTCCTCGACCATGGCTACCTCCATTGAAAAAATCATCCTGCATGTGTGATCGATTAGAAAATAGTCTTTTAAATAACCATACGTGACAACTCTTAAAAATATGAAATAGATTTGGCTCAACAATGTATCCGACTCATGCAATCCAATCCTTACAAATTGTTTTACTGTTAATCAATGAGAAGGGGGGTGAAAAAGGGTTCTGAGATATGTGAGGGGTTTGTATTGAGAAAAAATACGATATAATGAGGGGGGAAAATACATGGTCATTTCCCAATGACTACAACAATAAATTGAAAATAAAACCAATAAAACATCATTGTAATCCACACAAGACACTGCCACTTTCAATTACCTTAACACCGAAATTCTCTTGACTGTAATCAATGTTAGAACATGGACTGAAAAAATAAAATGGGAAGGTGATGGGATTTGTAATTAGTGAAAAATGAATTCATGGAAGAGAAGGAGAATGATTACTATTAATGAAATTAATCAAGTGATATATAAAACATTTTGTAGTAAAAATAGATGCACCAACCAATAATCATCATGATCAAATAATAATTACTGTGTACTTAACTAGTTCACTGTCCAAAATCAAATATGCAATATAGTGGCATCACACTACAATATGCATTCTTTAAATGGATCATGTTTCTTTCATTTATATTCTTTGCAACTTATAACAACAACCATTCACTGCCCATGCACTTCTTCAATCCACAACTACACTCAAAAGTCATGTTTTCAAATTAAAAATGAAGTCACTATCACTGCAATCGGGCCTACAAAAGTGCAATGATATTCATTAACATACATAGGTAGTAACCAAATAAACAAGATCAAGTTGCAACACCCGAATTGATATTTAAACATACAACCAACAACCACCATATAGACACAACTATGTACAGGGTAATTCGACCAGGCAATGTAATTTTGCAACTGTAAAAAAAATAAATTCAATGTGGCTTAAAGAGATGGGCCATCCATCCAACATGACGAGGTATCGAAAAAATTCATTTCATAACAAATGATCGATTGCAACAATAAACATGATTAAAACTCTGTGAAACCCAAATTGTCGATACTATACACAATGCAAAACCACAAAAATAAAACTGATGCAACATCTCCATTTTACAAAACCAAACACACAATCATGAAAATAACTCAATTCATTGTGCTAAGTCATCAACCTAACACAATATTACTTCGATTTAGTCCAAATGTGATCAACAATGCTGTGAAAACACAGGCTTATACAATCAAACAATCATAAGGATACAATCATCTGATTCAATAATCATTCGGCCCCAAAATAAAACCACGAATATCATGAGCATTATTTCAATGTGAAAAATACCATCCACACAACGCGACATGCGTGAGAAAAATCAAGCATTTGCAACCAATGTCAGTTGGACATCCAAATAATAATTAGTGTAACTACCAGTGAATGTGTATCAACCAACAATTTACCACTATCGTAAAAAAATAAATCAATCAACCTAACAAGATGTGGAAACTATGCATATCTCTGCATCCAATCAAATCGAGGAAGATGCCTTCTTCATTAAAAATATCGAGTTATAAATAGAGTGAATGTGTGTAATTTGAAAGTGAAATCGAAAATGTAGGGTTTACCATTGTTATAATAGAGGCAGTGACTATATACTAACCAACACGACTATCACACAACCAATTGGGTGATCCTGTATTCGAACTAGTCAACAATTATACAACCATAACCAAGTAGTAAACCCAAGAGGCCAGGATGGTCTTCTCTATCAATCTTCATACAGGAGGGCCAAGGTTTGTTCTGTAGCCAACACAGGGAGAGAAGAGCCACTCTTATAATGGTGAAAACCTGAGGCTAACAGTGTATACGCAGAAAGACTCATTCGTGGATAGTTAACAAATCCATGATAAGGGGCCACAACAAAAGGTGAAGATTTAATATGTCTTGGAAATGTTATTTAACGCAAGCAAGTTATAACCCTCATGTTCTTAGAGCGAGAAATCCTATCACAGAGATGAAGATAGGGCCGAGGAAGAACATGAACCTCGTTTCGTGACTCCTAGCAGTGCAATCAACCAATGCCCAAGCAAACAAAACACAGTGACGTAGAATGCCTTCAACCATTAAACCATAAAAGCCAAAGACTAGATTTAGTGAAAAAAGAGTGAAGATAGCTATCCACCCAAGACCAAACAAAAAACCTCCAACTAAACCATCCAGGATAACATAGAGTTACCACCTAGGATGACCAATAAGTTCTATGAATTCAATATCATGGCAGGAAGAACCATTCATTTCAAGAACACAAATTTACCAGTTGCAATACTTTGGAAAAAAAAACCAATACACCTGAGCCAGTAATCATTTCATAACCAAAGCAGAGTCACGAATGGCCAAAAAAAGAACATACCTACAATCAAATTCCTTAAAATGTAAGTTGGCTGAGTGGTTCCTCTCTCACTAGTACATATGACCAAGTTTGCGACGATTTTTCATTGATATTGCCACACTTATCCGTCGCAATTTCCACGAAATCTGAGAATTTTTTTCATTTCTTTAATTTTGTCACTATATCCACGATCCAGGTGTTCGTGGAAACATCGATGAAATTAGCTCTCCACGTGTCATCACCATCAAAATGGGTTAACCCAATGAATTGTCGAAAATATGACGAAACTTCATCGCAATTATGAGGCACAACCATGGAAATTATGATGAAACTTCATTGCAATTGCGACAAAAGTTTATGCCAAGACAAAAACTTACGACATAGATGATGTATGTGCGACGAAAAACCATGGAAAATGGTGATGAAAATTCGTGGAAATAGAGATGAAAATTTATGTCAAAACCAAACTGACGATGTAGATGTTGTATGTGCAACGAAAAATCGTGGAAAATTGCGACAAACTTTCATCCCTATTGCCACGGTTGTTCAAAATAAAAATTGGCTTCTGACAAACTATCGTCGATATTGCGACGATTGTTTTAAGTTAAAAAAATAAAAATAGCACGAGACATGGTATTACCATATTACAATGTAATATGGTATTACCATATTACATTGTAATTTGGTATTGCCATATTACATTGTAAGATGGTAATGCCATATTATAATGTCTCTACTTTCTCAAAAAGATGCAAGAAGTTATTTTTAAAAACAAATAAGGATAGCGATTTTTCTTGAGTAGGATGGTGACCTTGACATTCAACAAGATAGGAAGTAATTCATTGATGACAAGTGTAGCAGGTGTGCAGGTCCACAAGTGTAGCCGACATTTCTATT
>JZKD02S1817131.1:24401-42212 GCA_000966675.3 Picea glauca
GTTTTTCTTCTAGCTCTTTAATCCTATCTCCCAAGTTGTGATTTTCTTCAACCCCTCCTTCTTGGGTTGATTGTTTATGTTTTTCCATTTCTTGAATTCTATCATTCATTGTCTATAATTCACTCTTGAACCCTAAGAATCTATCCTCTATTTGAGTTTGAATGGTATCTTTAATTTTTTTTATCAATCATTGCCTCTAGCTCTATTTGGAGTTTTACGTCTCTTTCTTCACTCATTTTTTCTAATGTTTCTAACTCTATTTGGATTTTGGCATCTCTCTCTTCTCTTTTTTTTTTCTACTCATTCCATATAATCGTAAAGGATCTCTAGGGTGATTTTGGGGGGCCTCCCCTTGTTAGGACTTTTACTTCTGAAACTTAAAATAAATAAATAAATAAAACATATTTAAATCTCTTTACGTAAAATTAAAATTGAATCAAAGTAAAAAGTGACTCACCTCATTTCAGATGTCCAAATGCTCAACCCTTTGAAGAAGCCAAAAATAATTTCTCGGAGAAATATTAATTTCAAAACCATAGAGAAGTAGTATTCCTTCAAAACCGTAGAGAAATATTATTTCCTTTCAAAACTGCAGAGAAATATTATTCTTGTTCAAAACCGCAGAGAGATATTATTCTCGTTCAAAACCCCAAAGAAATAATTCATGTACATTTTATTCATAAAAAGATATTGACCATAATATATATTTAAGTATTACAATAATTCATGTAAATTTTGTTCATGAAAACTATTAACCATAATATATTTAAGTGTAATAATTATGTAGAAGACAAAATAAATTAAATTAAATGAATTTAAAATAAAAATAAAAATATGAATAAAAACATAGAATTTTATAAATTTTCTTTTTACTTTATATTAAATTTGTAAATGTATGAAGTTTTTTTTAGGTTTTTGAAAAGTCCAACCTTTTAAGTGGACACTTCACTCATTAACATGGACTCTTGAAACAATAAGGTATGAAAAGAGGGACTTTTGAAACAACTCATTAGCATGGACTCTTGAAGTATGAAAAGAGGGATTTTTGAAACAATAAGGTATGAAAACACTGTGGAGGGGGTTTAAAAATGATAAAAACAAAGAGAAAATTGAGGAGAAGAGGAAATTTGTTTTCCTTTATAAATGGAAAATTAATTAAATATTATTAAATTAAATAAAGTATAAAGAGATGAGTCATTAATATTAATAATTAAACACATGCTTAATTAATAATTTAGGTTTAAATTAAAGATTAGTTAAAGGCGGAGAAAGAGGTGACGCTTATAAAATTAGGTTAGAATTTAAATAATTGAAAAATAATTTAAATTTAATAACACGGTAAAAGATTAAAACAAAAATTATAAAGATGAATATTAATCAATGGTTAAAGTGGAAAAAAATTAATAAATATTATTAAGGATTATAGAAATAAACAAATAATTAAATTCAAAATTAAGGAGGGGTTAGAAAGAAGAATGATAATGAGATTATATTAATAAATTCAATAAAAAGATGATAGAGTAATAATAAAATAATTGATTAAGGTTAGGACAAAAAATAATTGAATATAAACAAAGTTTAAGGGAAACTAAGGCAAAAAAATTTAGGAAAAGGGGAAGGGGGAGGGGGAGCGGAAAGGAGATGAAGTTAACAATTTGAACATAAATGATTTTTGGATTAAAGGGCCCAAGGAGGTGAAAACCGACGAGGATAGGGGGAAAGGGGGGAACCAAAGGAGGAGAAACAATTTAAGATTGATGCTTGAGGCGATGAATGATAGGTTGCCATGATTCGTTGAGTTTATATCCATCTTCACAGTTGAAATTGTTTTGGTGTTCTTCAATTTCCAGGGCTTCATGAATGACGTGAGAGGAGTAATAGGGTGCTAAGGTTAGGATTATGGTTTGGCCAAAACAAATTAAATGCTTAGATTTAAAAGAGTGTTCAACAATGGTTGATTTGGAGATGCGATTGTGGAATGTGTCAACTATGTGCTCTTTGAGACAGGCTTTGAAGGATCTTCCAGTTTGGCCAATGTATGGTTTACCACAGGAGCAAGGGATTTGGTAAACTCTTGGGCCAAGCATTGGGTCAGATTTATCTTATGAGGATTTGAAGGGTTGTTTAAGGGTTTTGAGGGGTTTAAAGATGATTTTGATATTCTTTTTTAGTGAGAATTTTGGATATGTGATCAATTGTTCCTCAGATGTGTTGGTTTAAGAGAAACCATGAACAATCATTTAAACACATAGAAACATACACATACGAAGAACAATATCCATCAAAGCTACACTTTATTAATGGACAAATTTAATACATAACTCTCTCACTCTTCAATAAATACGTGAGACCTCATAATATACCATTGAGGTGTTCATAACAAGATGTCCAATATAGCATAACAATTTCCATAATATCTCCATGAATATCTCTACAAATCTATATGTGATCTCCATCCCTAACTTCACTCTTTGTCCTCATCTTTCATCATACATAGACTTATAGAATAAGTCTACTTCCATGAATAATAATTTCATCATATCATAAGTATGGATTATTCCTTCATACTCCCCCTTAATGAATACTTATGATTCAACCTGGATGTATTGAATTGTCTTCATCTTTTAGTTTTCTTCATCGACATCATCTTTTATCTTCTTCATCTGCATTTGTTTCTTAATTTATCGTTGTCTTCCTGAGTTGTATATGAGTCGATCATCTGAATTGCATCATCTTCATATCAAGGATTTATTTATCTTACCATTGATCTTCCCATGGGTTTTATATGGGTTACCCTTCAACCATTACATCATACCTAGGGTTTTTCTCGGCTCACCCTTAACCATTACAAACTCAAACTAGTTTCTCCTTATCATGAACCATTCATTGCATTAGGTGGTTTCAGCTGACCACAAACCTACCTTTGTCATTACAAAGTGGTTTTTGGTTTACCACGAACCAATACAAAAATATTTGACTGAAGGAAATGACTTAATAACTGAAAACTCTTTTTTAAACATGTTTAACTAACTTTAATGACAACTGACCTTTGGAGGACCAACTAACTCATGAACTTTATATGGGAGATATTGTTTTACATTTGAAGACTTGACCCTATAAAATCCTTTCAACATAAACACAACATTATGTCATTCAAGGGCATCTATCCAACCACATTGGATTTGTATGTGAGGCTTTGATATTTCTCGATTCCAACACTTGTGATGATCATGATTTGTAAGACCACAAACACTACATGGATGTAAGTTCCAACATTTTTTCTTTGCATGTCATGTTCTGCCACAATGACTGCAACATTCTTGTTCTTGTTTATGTACTTGGTTTGTTGTTGTGGCTTCTGCTCCTAGTTCATTTCTACTGATGTGACTTGTGGATTATTCACTTGTTATCAATGTATCTGCTTTCACAAATTTAACATATGCATTTATTTTTTTACCTTCATTTCTTGGTCTTACACATACTTGTATGGGCTTCTAAATACCTTGACCATTATTGCCTAAACCTTTTCCATCATAACCCATATTATTCATAATTTTTGAACATATTCCCTTTGTGTGTTTTCCAAAGCAACCTATTTTATCACCATCAATAAGAGATTCATCTTTAGAAATATCATTGGGACCATCATTTGGAGCATCATAATTTGTAGTCTCAGAACAAGAGAGAGACTTATGTACATCATCATTATTATCATCAACTAGAAAACAAGTATCACACAAACTATCAATCTTCTGAATCAAGTCACTAGTATCACAAATTACAACACACATCACTTTTTCTAGGCTCATTCTTCTTACTTTACCTTCGAGTGCTAACAAAACATTTTCCTTTGCCAGAAAGTCTTGTTGCAATGATTATATCGTTTGATATTTATTATCATTAAGTTTGAGGAGATCATTTACCCATTCATCCAGTGATTCCAACCATTCTTCTAGTTTACTTATGCGTTATTTGGTGCAATCGACAAATTCTTAAAAAAAAATGTTCTTGATTGAACTGTCTTGTTTATATCGTTTATGTAATCTGTCAATTTCATGGAGAGCATCATCAAGATCTTGTTGCATCAATTCAATTTCATGATTGACATTTTGTAGTCGTTTGCCTCCTTTACCCATTATAAATTGCATATTGAATCACGCTAGTTTTCCTTAATGATTTACGCTCGCTTGCCAAAGAAAGAGCACAATAAACATAAGGTGTCGGGTACAACCGATCATGAACCCATATTTTAAATACAACAATAAAAATGTCAAGTAACACCGACCATGCACCTTTAGTGTTTCACCATAAACATTTCTTAGACTCTCAACTTGTTTTTTGCTTGGACTCTCAATTATAACTTTACAAAGACATAATTACATAAACATGATATTCAACTCACACATAGACTTGAGTTGAATTTATTTTTGTTTTCAAACTTTAACTTGATTATGAATTTAACTTTAACTCAAACACTCTCAAATACATACTAAAATCTTTAGATTCATTTTAAACTTAAATCTATAAACTCATATAAAAATTTTACATAATAGATGTCCTTGATACTTTTATGACCTTTGATAGAATGACTTTGCATTCACACTCAACATAGACTTCAATCTCTACCTCAATTTAAACTCTTACATTAATTTTCAAGTACTTAACTTCAACAATAAATTGACTTTAAAATAAAACTAATAATTTAAACCCCTTCCTTCAAACCAAAACACCTTTCATTAAGTCCTTGATACTTTTATGACCTTTGATAGAAGGACTTTGCATTCGCATTCAACATAGACTTCAATCTCTACCTCAATTTAAACTCTTACATCACTTTTCAAGTACTTAACTTCAACAATAAATTGACTTTAAAATAAAACTAATAATTTAAACCCCTTCCTTCGAACCAAAACATCTTTCATTAAGTCATTAAGTCCTTGATACTTTTATGACCTTTGATAGAAGGACTTTGCATTCGCATTCAACATAGACTTCAATCTCTACCTCAATTTAAACTCTTACATCACTTTTCAAGTACTTAACTTCAACAATAAATTGACTTTAAAATAAAACTAATAATTTAAACCCCTTCCTTCGAACCAAAACATCTTTCACCTTAATGATGACATTGTTTTGACAACTTAATATACTTCCCAGGATTCACTAAAGATTTTTCATTCACATTCAACATAAACTTCAATCTCTAGCTCAATTTAAACTCTTACATCACTTTTCAATTACTTAACTTCAACATAAATTGACTTTAAAATAAAACTAATAATTTAAACCCCTTCCTTCAAACCAAAACACCTTTCACCTTAATGATGACCTTGTTTTGACAACTTAATATATTTCCCACAATTCACTAAGACTTTCTAAACCTTTTATTACATACCAAATACCATGCCACTCACCCTTATTAACTTAGTGACTTAAATAATAATAATAAAAATTTATAAAGTGAATTTATGTCATTCCTTTCTAATATTTTTTTTCCAAAAGAAAAATATCACAAATTGATATAAAGTATAAATTCTTTTACAATAACAAATTTTATCCTGATCGGTGTTTTAGATTAGCTCAAAAGGAGAATAAAAACCAAATCTGGAAACAATGACCAATAACTCATCAAACGATCAAGCAATAAACAATAGCTATGATACTGGAAAGGGTAGAAATTTTCAGAGCAGAAGAAATGACACTTTCTCCACTGGATCTCGCCCTTTTCATACTTCAAAAATATTTAGGAAAGAAATGGGGCTATCTTCCCCATTTTCGTAGTGAAAAACCGACAGCCTACCTTCGGTTTCTTTGAGCGCTCTCTTTGAAAGAGAGTTAGCCTCCTTGTTATGAACCCTATAAATATGTTGGAAGATGATATCATTAAAGGTTTTTGCCAAATCCTTTGTTTTTTGTTTCCAACATTCAATACTTGTCAAATGGAGGTTACCCTTATTATTTATCCACTCAATAATCACTTTCGAATCCCCCAGAACTTGTAATTTTTTGATCGACAAGAGTGAAGCCAAGGCGAGTGTCGCCCATATTCACATGAGCTTTGCCTTTGTATTTGATCCAGCTCCGCAATTAATGAACCATTTAGTAATCCTTGACGAACGTGTCTTGAAAAATCCTCCCGCTCCGAAACATTTACCATTGGACAGGGCTGCACAATCAAAGCAAGCCAAAGTGGACCCCTCAGCCTATGTTATCTCACAAACTCTGTTTGGGATGAAACTTTGAATAGCAGGCTGCCAGGAGAAGGAGTCTACAATCCTATGAACCACTGAAGAAAGGGAGGGGGAGCGATCTTCAAAAATCACCTTATTTCTCTCAATCCATAAATGCCAGCAAGCAAGAGCAACCAAGCTAATTGGGGCAGTTTTTTCATTTGACCACACCTTGAAACAATTGGAGACTGTGGATCCGTTCCATTGAAGTTTAAGAAAAAAAATGTTTTGCAGGCGCATCCACACAACCTTTGAAAAGTTGCAATGAATTAATAGACGATTAATGTTTTCATAGGAACAATTGCAGAGTTTACACACCCCGAGACCGATCCATCCTTTCTTCTGGAGCGCCTCCCAGGTATGGACCTTTTCTTTTGCCGCCATCCAGATGAAACTATTTACTTTGAGTTGAACTATCCACTTCCATAACTTGAGAATCCAATCGTTGTAACTGCTAAATTCGAAAGGTTGAAGAAGAGCAATATATAGGTTTTTAACAGAATTGACACCAGAGGTGTCCCCTCCCACCCACATAAGAGAATCAGTTTCCTCTTTAAGGTAGATGCCTGCGCTCTTTAGAGAAGAAACAAAGTGAATCCACTCACTAGTGATCACTCCGCTAATGCCCAACATTTCACAATTTAGCCACCTGTCCGGAAAAGGGATATCGCAGGACGAGACTCTCGCTTGAGCAAGCCATCGGATATTTAAGTTTTGTAAATGGAAAAGCAGTGGTTCAGATAGTAAGGAGCGATCCTCCAGCCCGATTAGTTTATCCCTTCCTATGGAAATTAGAGTACTCGAACCAGGCCTCCAACAAAGCCAATGGAGGATTACAAAAAAAGTTTTGGTCAGTCCATTCCATACGTTGGACGCTCTCTACTGAAGATGAGAAGACCTAAAAATCCAAGCAATAACTGGCCTGTCACCCAAATATTTTTCAAAGATGATTCGATGCTAGATAATATCATGAGTAAGCACCCTCCACAAGGTGTTATCCAATAAAGCAGTGTTGAAGATAGTAAGATTTTTGAGCCCCCATCCCCCTACCTTTTTTGGTCTTGCCAGGATATCCCATCTACAAAGATGGAAATGATGCTTTTCATTTTGACCACTCCACAGGAAGGCAAAGGAGAGCTTTTGCAATTTAGACAGGATGTTACATAGGATCCTCTCCATTGACATCCATAAAACAGATAGACTCTCCAACACAGATTTGGCTAGGAAACAACACCCTCCAAGCGAAAGCCACTTATTACACCAAAGCTCGATTTTTCTTTCGAATTTTGCCACCATCCAACACCAATATTCGGATTTTGATACACCTGGTTTGAGATGATAACCAAGGTACTTAAAACCCAGACTCAAGTCAACAAAGGTGAAAGGAATATAGGCTTTTAAAATGCATAGCTCGGCTTCCTCAAGCCCCCAGAAATGAGCAGTAGACTTTGTAAAATTTATGCAAAGACCTGAAGCATAACAAAAAGTCTGCAGAATGTATAAGATTACTTTCCACTCCAGAGGATCAGCCTTTGACATTAGGAGAACATCATCAACAAACATTAGATGAACAATTTTTAAAAGCTTTGAAACCTTTATACCTGAAATTTGATGTTCAGAGATGCTTTTTGATAACATCAGGTTGAGCCCTTCCATTATCATAATCAATAGGTATGGAGAAAGAGGGCATCCCTGACGGATCCCCCTCCCACTCTTGAAGTACTTTGTCGCCTCTCTGTTTATTAACACAACAAAATTTGCACTAGTAACACAACACATAATCCAATCTGTCATCCTAATCCCAAAGTCCACAATGAGCAAGATCAGCCTTAAGTAATCCCAATCAATGGAGTCATAGGCTTTTTTAAGATCCATATTCAACACCAGGGACTTTAAATTTTTCTTTTTTATGCTATGAAGGCTTTCATGAGCCGCTCCAATTGCGTCCTGTATCCTCCTGCCCTTAAGGAACCCCAACTGCTCTGTAGAGAGACTCCTTTCTAAAATAGGCTTAATTCGATTTGCAAGAATTTTTGAGATTATCTTATAAATAAGGTTACACAGAGAGATTGGGCAATAATCGTCGAAAGAGGCCAGATTATTTACTTTTGGGATCAAAGCCAAGAAAGTAGAATTTAAACCTGCACAAATCTTACCTTTTTTTCGCGAATCCTCCACCATCTCGAGAAGGTCAACTCCCACAAGATCAAAGAAGAAAATAAAAAAATCAGAAGTCTACCCATCAGGGCCTGGGCTTCTCTCCTTTTTAAAATTTTCCAGGACTACTTTTAATTCCAGCAAAGTAACAAGTCTGAAAAGAGCATCCTTTTCCACATCGGTTACCATTTTAGGATAAAGACTAGAGATACAGATTACCTCGTTTAAATTTGATTTTTCTTTGGATTTGAAAAACTGTTCCAAATAATTTACCGCTTCCTCTTTGATCGCCTCCTGGTATGATAGGAGGACTCCATTAACATTTGTATTTTCCCAGACATGCTTGCGATTTCTGTTAAAGCTAGCCAATTTATGGAAAAAAGTTGTGTTTGAATCGCCACTCTTTATCCATGTAGCTCTGCTACACAATCTCCAAATCTTCTCTTCCTCACAAAGACGTGAATTTCTGCTATCCTCCAGCTCGCACAGGTACCTATTCTCTTCCGAGGATAAAGATATTTCAGTAGATTTTGCAATGAGCAGTTCTATTTCAGTCTCCAGGTTACCCAGTAAAATATTTTCTTTTGCCTTTAACTCTTTTAACCAAAATTTTGTCTGCGATTTAAGTAGTTTTAGTTTCAAAACTACTCGCTGCTATACATTTTCTTCCCGCAAAAAACAAGGATCCATCCAGACATTGTGAACCAAACTAATGAAATCGAGATTAAGTAACCACTGATCATTAAATTTGAATGGAAATGATTTGTAATTTGGAGAGCTTTCCAGTTGTAAGAAAATGGGAGCATGATCATACACAAATGGATATGCCACCCAAGATCTTGATAAACCTAGCAGAGATAACAATATTTCAGAAACAAATACCTGTCAAGTCTTCTAGCAATTGCTTCAGTACCAAAACGACCATTTCCCCAGTTAGGTACCAGCTTGGTCGGCCTAACATCCACCAACTTCTTTGAAGTAAATAGGTCTCTGAAAAAAGCTTCATTCGATATAGGCATGAAGGAACCTCCCCAGTTCTCATCAGTAGATACAATGAAATTTAAGTCACTGGCTATAATGAGATTTGGATTGGATAGAATACCACTATTTGATACGGAAGACCAAAACTTTTTACCGTCTTTACAAGGACCATAAACATTAAGAAACACCAACTCCTGTTTAGAAGCTAAGCAACAACCAACTAGCATAATACCCCCAATCGTTAGAAATGGGGCCACGTCAAAACAACATGGGTCCCAAGCGACCAACAATCCTCCTGAATTTCCTATGGTGTTTACAACAGACGAGAGCCAAGAAGGTCGAATTTTAAACAGGAAATCTCTAGCTTTTTGTTCATCCGAGAGAGTCTCTTGAAAAAAAATAATATCAGGCCGAGAATGATCAAACAAACGACGAATAGAGGCAACTTTGAGGGTGCCTCCAATCCCTCAAACATTCAATGAGAGAATTAACATCACTTGGTCCTCGCCATGACCTTCAATGCTCTAAGGGCCCTTCCATCCTGTGAAGGACAAAACTGATCATCAGGTTTAGAAACTGAATCCAACTGTTTCTTTCTGGTAATACGCGTCTTTAAGGGAGAAAGCTCTGAGCCAATACCCCTGGACCATGCATAAGCCTTACTCCCATTGTCAGCCTAGTGAGAAGAAGAGGTGTTAGGCGTCGCTATAGGAACTATGACTTCCTTTCTGTGAAACATGGGTAATGGAAACGATGTTACAAGGACGTTTGAAATGAGAGATAGGGTATTTAGTAAGGCTATGAGGCTAGAGTCAGCATCCTTAGCGTCCCTGTAGCCTGGTAAGAAAGAAGGGGAGTCATACAGTTCCAAGGGACGGGAAGGAGAGCACAGAGGTCTGGTCGGGGACGAGATAGGAGAGAGGCTCGAAAAGTTGGGGAAGGGAGGCTTCAGAAAGGTTTCCAAAATCGAGGATAGGGGAGGAGAAAGCACATCCGCATGGACATTGTGAGGGATTGGAGGGGGAGGATCTAAAGATCCAGGTTCTAGGGGAGGAGCAACAACTCCAGTAACAGAAGCCTTTGAACAGGTAGAAGAAAAAAGCCATGGAGAGTTATTTAGAGCTTCCTTCTCTCCAAGGGATAGTGAGTTGAATAAGAATGGGCAACGATTTTTAGTCTTTCCAGAAATAGACTCTTCATTCTCCTGACGAGAAGAGGAAGAAAGGCTTGAGGCAATCTCCAAGAAGTTTAAGGAGAGGTGTTTATCCACATAATCTGGAGGGTTTAAATGAAGTTCAGAATCTTCAGAGAGTTCATACGAGACCTTCCCCGAGAAATCACGATGGAGGTGACCCATTTGGCGGCAACGGTTGCACCAAAAAGGAAACCCAAGATAGTCCATAGATTGTGATAACTTTCGCCGTCTCCATTCGATCTCAAGTGTTTCCGGTAAGCCCACGAAAAGGTCCATCTCGATAAGGACACTGACCATCTTTCACTCAGGACTGACAAGAATCTTAGAGTCCATAGCAATGAACTTTCCCAGTGCTGCGCCAATGGCACGCAAGGCGCCTTCATTCCAGAGAAACAATGGAAGACCCGGTAACATCACCCAAAGATGTCTGTGCTGAAAATAGTCAGTTTCGGGATTAAAGGCTATTCTCCAACGCTTTAACATGAGACTACTCCCCTCATAAACCCACAAAGAACTCAGTAGGAGAGAAACATCCTTAGGCGACTTATAGATAAAACCAAGCCACCCTTTTTTGAGATAGAGAATTTCAGGCGAATAACCAAGGAGATGAGCCCAATGGTTGATAACCCAGTCCTCTAGAGGTTGATTACTTAGTATTCTATAGGATATTCGACCCACAAGCCCACAGAGTGCCAATCTGCATGTATCTTCTAGGCCCACATTCTTTCCCAACACCATACTTTTTGTCTTCCTGTTTGCTTTCCACAACTTTCGACGGGAGAAAGTAGACTGAATCATAGTTGTAGGAGGCCTGTGACTCCTCTAGGAAGATAGGAAGTTTGGATTTCTAAGGGGAACAATGAAAATAGGAGTCTCAATTCTTGGGGCATTAGAAGGAGTAGAAACAGTCTCTGTGGACCTGATTGCTTTCAGAGGAGGAGACGAAAGACTAACAGGTAGAAAAGAAGGTAAGGAAGACCGGTCATTATAATAATGATCCCTGGAATGATTATTCTCCAGTGAGTCGATCTTGTCAAAGAGCCCCACATGCCTCCAGGTAACCTCATCAACAGGACTCATGAGATTTTTTAAATTTCTTTCCATTTCTTTAACTGAGCTGGTCCCCATTCAGGCCCACCAAAATTGTCCAGCAATAGCACAAAAACACTGACAAGATCTCAGAGTCCAAAGGAGAAGCTGGAGCGGGTCTTTACTCTTGAGGACGTTCTCACTTCTCCCCAAACGCCAGAAAAGTAAGCCTGAACTAAAGGAAAAAACCAAGAAACCAAGGGACAAAAAGACAAGGAGAAAAAGAGAAACACTAGAATACATATCCAGTGTTAAGAATAAGAAAGTAAACACTAGCAGTGAATAATTGTTGTTAGAGCCCGAGTGAAATTGGATCCCACGCCATCAACTCAGACAAGAGTCCAAATACTGGAATGATCAGAGATCGAGTTAAAAAAAAAAACTCCCGCCTAAAATTCCTAGTTCAAACTCCTCCATGGTTCAAATGCCTGCGCCCCCACACGTAAATGTATTCATTCCTTTCCTACCTTGACCATTTATATATTTCATTCTCACTTACCCATTACATCTCCAGAAAACATTTAATCATTGTTCTTACCAAAATATAAAAAACTCATATTCGAAGCAAAGTTGATGAAATCAGAGGTCAGTACCAAGATCCACAAACGCCAATATCCATGATTGGAAGATAAAAGAAATCAGTTGATTGTGGTATGCCAAACCACGTGCCAAACAAATCGAATTATTTGGTATGGCAAGCTTGCTAATAGAACATGTGAAGAAACCGTTCTGCAACCAAACACCATCAATATGTTCCATGAAAGAAGGACAAAATGAAAATCTTTACAACCCCATAAATTGCTCTGCATCCAATCAATTGATAATTTTGAAGGTCCCAGTCTAAACATTCTACGAAATGATTCTTTTTCGGTGATATTTTTAGGAAACATTTGCCTAAAATCCGATGAAAAATTGTTAGATCCACATATTTGAGTAACTATTTATGTATAATTCGAGTGCCCCAGGAGTTTTTCAGCATGTTAAATCCTGCATTCAGAAATCGATTTTAAACAACAAAAAATAATGATTTCATGCAAATTTATATCGCTAGATTCCGATGAAAAAAACATTTCGTAGAATAGTCAGACAACGCCATTTAGAAGGACCATGCACTGGTACAAGTAAATATCGAACACATGGAAATCATGGAATATACATGGGTATGTTCACGAATATTGATCTTTTCGTTTGATCCTCACGAATCTTATGGTTGTTCATGTAATTGTCTCTCTGTATGCTATGAGTTCGACTAGCCAAAATAAAAAGGAATGGCGTAGACACTGCCAACAATCCACATGCATAGTTTCAAGCAATGCCTCTTGTGGTCTTCAAAATAGTAGCTCTCTCTACATTCATATTTTGCAAGATCTGGTGTTGATCATGCTTCTTCTACACCACTCAGGTTTTTAAAACTTGTGCTAGCTTTGGTTTTCCTTCAGGTTTGTGTCCAAGTTCAAAGTCATGACAAATTTGTTTCCTACAGACCCAATAATATTGCATTCATCCTAATGATAGAAGTTTCATCAAATCACGAGCAACACAACAACGTTGCTCTGATACAAAATGTTGGTTTAAGAGCAACCATGAACAATCATTTACACACATAGAAACATACACATAAGAAAAACAATATCCATTAAAGCTACATTGTATTAATGTACAAATATAATACATTGGTCTCTCACTCTTCAATATATATGTGAGACTTCATAATATAACATTGAGGTGCTCATGACAAGATGTCCAATATAGCATAACAATCTCCACAATATCTTCACAAATCTCTGTGATCTTCATCCCTAACTTCACTCATTGTCCTCATCCTTCATCATACTTAGACTTCTAGAATAAGTCTATTTTCATGAATAATAATTTCATCATATCATAAGTATGAATTATTCCTCCAGGATGTAAGGAAGAGAAATGAGATCTAGGGGGGGAAGAAGAGGGAGAGTTGTTCGATTTAGGCTTGAGGGTTGAGTGGAAGGCTTTGTTGATTTTAGAGATGGTGTAACCATTGGACATAAGGGCCTTCGTTAGGTGGAATTATGTTCAATGGTTACACTAGCTCTCAAATCAACAAATCATTCCGCTTAGCCCTCAATCCTAAATCGAACAACTCTCCCTCTTCTTCCCCCTAGCTCTCATTTATCTTCCCTACATGTGAGGAATGAATGATCACATATAAAAAATTCTTGCTAAAAATAATTAAACATTGTATTCAAACCCCTCAAAACCCTCAGACAATCCTTCAGATCCACAAAAGATAAATCTAACTCAATGCTTGGCCCATGAGTTTACCAAATCCTTTGCTTCTGTGGTAAATCATACATTGGCCAAATTGAAAGATCCTTCAAATCCCGTCTCAAAGAGGACATAGATGATGACACAACCCACAATCACATCTCCAAATCAACGATTGTTGAACATTCTTTTAAATCTAAACATTTAATCTATTTTGACCAGACCAAAATCCTGGCCTCGCCACCCTATTACTCCTCTCGCATCATTCGTGAAGCCCTGGAAATTGAAAAACACCTAAACCATTTCAACTGTGAATATGGGTATAAACTCAACCAATCATGACATCCTATCATTCATCGCCTCAGACATCAATCTTAAATTGTTTATCCTCCTCCGGTTTCCCCCTCTCCCCCTATCCTCATTGAATTTCACCTCCTTAGGACTCTCTAATCCAAAAATCATTTATGTTCAAATTGATAACTTATCTCTTTTCCCTTCTCCCTCCCCCTTTTCCTTTTGTTTCCCTTAAACTTTGTTTATATTCAATTACTTTTTGTACTAACCTTAATCAATTATTTTATTATTACTCTATCATCTTTTTATTTGATTTATTAACCTAATCTGGTTATTATTCTTCTCTCTAACTCCCCTTAATTTTGAATTTAATTATTTGTTTATCTCTTTAATCCTTAATTAATAATATTTCCTCTACCATGATTAATTTTTGTACACTTTAACCACTGATTAATATTCATCTTTATACTTTTTACTTTAATCTTTTACCATGTTATTTATACTTTTTACTTTAATCTTTTACCATGTTATTAATTCTAAGATCATTTTTGTCCACTTTAACAACTGATTAATATTCATCTTTATACTTTTTGCTTTAATCTTTTACCATGTTATTAATTCTAAGATATTTTTCAATTATTTAAATTCTAACTTAATCTTACAATCTCCTCTCTCTCCTCCTTTAACTATTTTCCCGTTTAAACCTAAAATATTATTATTAATTAATCATCCCTTTAATTATTAACATCAATGACTCATATTTTTATATTTTATTTTATTTTATAATATTTAAAATTTTCATTTATAACGACAATTTTTTTTCCCCAACGTTTTCTTTATTTTTATTCTTTTTAAACCTTTCCCTTGACAATTTTAATACCTTACTACTTAAACAATCTATGGGTGAAGTTGTCCACTCCAAATGTTGGGTATTTCAAAAACTCCATATACAATTTGCACCCAAAAGACTAAAAGCAACATTATGAGAAATTGTAAAACCCTATATATTCTCTAATATATATGAATTTTAAAATATATAATTTTACAAATCTCATTATTGAAATTCTGAAACATATTTATGATTTGACACCAATCCTTAATAAAAAGTCAAAATGAAATGGATGGCGTTCATGCCACATTCAATGCTTAATCATAAATTTAAACAGTGCAAAAGAACATACATAGTGATGGTCCATCCTTCCCGACTAGGGATGGAATTTGACAGGCAAACTGCTCATCATGGGCCAATTTGCCCATCAAATACGGTAAACTTTTTCATGAAACCGTCAACTATCTATCTTAAAACCAGCAGAATGGGCATTGTAGTCCTCTAAACCGTCAAATTTGATGAGCTTTTCTAGTTTGAAATTCCAACCCTATTCCTGAGTCCCACCCATTGAACAACCAATGTTATCAGATATGTAAAGGGAACAAGAAGTAACTGTTAGCACTCTATAAATCTGTTTGGATGAGAAACATACGACGAAGGTAACTTTTTCAACCGACTTTGAAACCCAAAACTAGCCTTTCGGATCTAGAGAGGGTTCTCTAAAAAATGGCGCGGTATCCACACAGGATGTGACTTTAGAAGCAATGGCTAGATTTAAACACCTTCAACAAAATGGGTTTTGGTTACATTGGCGCAAGAAAGTAAAACTTGGGTTATGGAGTCGATTTGATGGGATGACAGAGATAAATGACTCTGTGACCAAACTTGAGAAGAAAGGGCTAGGTAAGTGACAGTCTTCAGTGTAAAATCGTAATGTGGTGAAAGAAAAATAGGAAGTCACTCAAGAGCGCCACTGCGGGCGAATTCAGAGTCAGCTAAACGTTTTTTCTAAGTGACGCGAACATGGGGCACTGTATAGCGAATCCGCATGTTCGAAATTCGTTTCCAAAATAGACAGTAAAATATATGAAATAAAGAGAACAGGAAACACATACGTAAAGAAAGAGACACAATACATCCGACTATCACAACTAGAATCCTTTCATTAAATCACAGGACCTTTGCATTAAATTTCGGTCAAAAACTCAAATTTCATACAATAGCAGTCGTCTACCCAATTTGCCAACCAACCTGGCTTACATAAAAAAGATGAAATATATAAACGAGGGTGTCACTTGGGCTACCCTGTTTTATAACTGCTAACCCTAAACTAGGAAGGGCGTGCCACATGCGCCAGAGACTCTTCGTATGGTACCACCCGAAAATAGGTAATAATCACGCCAGTCCACTAATGACTATCTCTAGAGTCACCACGAGGTTTGATTGTCGATCAGGTTCTGATGTGGGGAAAGATGTGTCACTGTATTCCCTTGATCAGGTATCCTAGCGAACATGTGTATGTTGAAAACTTTGTTGTTTGTAATAACGGGTTCACTTTTCTGTTAAGCGCTCATTCGCTGGAGAACTATGAGTGGTAAACATCTGTTCGATTCTCGCATCCGTTATCAAAATGGTATGATACTTCAGAGAACACGTATCACTCAAAACTGCCATGGAGAAAATGACGCCCACTAAACCCTCTCTTTCTGTGCACTGGTGAGAGCCACACAGATTTCCTTTTTCGGCCGCTTCGCCTTCTCTAGGATGCTCCGTGTGCTTTTCTCTTGCTAACCTTTGCACCTCTCGTAGCTGTACAATCAGGTCCTGCACCTCTCTGAGCTTCCTTTTCAACCATGCCACGTTCCCTCCGTGACTCTGTGCAACTGACACTTCCGCGATTTTTGTCGCTAGCTGTCACCTTAAATCCCTATTTTCCTGATGGAGCTCGGCAATAGACAACTTGGCTTGCTTCAACTGCTGAGACAACGCTCCCTCATTTTCTCCCATGACATCCGCTCTCCTTTCTCTGTTCTCACCTTCTCTGCTCAATTTCCCGGTAGGTATTGTGCTATCAATCCGATGCACGATTTTATTGCAATTTGAGCTTCCATGATCTTTTTGTTCTTTCTCGGCTTGCCCCTCTTCCAAGGCAACTGTGGTTGGGAGGAGGGGGCTCTTACCGTCTCCCATTCCTATACGAATCTCTCTGCTTTGGTTTTTTCATGATCTGATATCAGGCCCCCTCTGTAGGTAAGAGGAAAGTTTCTTTCGTGTCTCTGGGGATGCCTGTCGCCGATGAGAATGAATCCCAGTCCTTTTGGGGCTCAGATCTTTTAGTTCTGCTACTCTGCGCGCTTGTCCCTGTGCTCTGAGTGGTCACCATGGCATGACCAAGGAGTATCCTGTGCGCAGTGAATTTAACAATTACACAGGAGGGAAGGTTCTGAACCAGCTGGACTGGTAAGGAGAAACACGAATAAGGCTTCGGGCCTGATTCCGTGGCTAGAGAGAACACCAAACATTTGAGCTTTATAATGAATCGACCGGGAGGAGAAAACATGCTAGAGGAAAGCAAATTTATGGCGATGAGATGTTCCAAGTCGAGTTGCAGGTGGTCCATGGAAAATCCCATGTGTAGGATGTAGGTGACAAGGCTTGTTGGGCATTGCATGATATGAACATGTAATGTCCCTTTCCAAATAGGAGCTCCAGAAGAGGAGGCTTAATGGTCTAAACCACCCCGTTAGACTATAGCCAGGGCCAAAGAGGGGTAAACAGGGTTACTAGAGGTC
>JZKD02S1817131.1:42222-54751 GCA_000966675.3 Picea glauca
CCTGAGCCAGTGTGTTGAATGAAGGAGAAGGTACCAATCCTTCACCAGATTCATCATCAAAGAGGGAGGAGCAAGCTTTGTAATCCTCATTCCAACCGATGAAATGATCATCCCTTTCAAATCACAGTGACTTGAAATCATTGACAACTCGTTGTGAAATGACTCTATCATGCTCGAGGCGCTCTTCATCCATTCTGAAGACATTAAGGGGAGTAATGGCCCCAACATTACTCTGATCACCAGGACCCAACTCAATCTATCACACTAACTCCTGGTGTACACCCACTTGCAGAGATGAGGGATGTCTCAAAGTTTTCAAGGGAACGTGAGAGGTGTGTTTTACAACATCCACCTTTTGTATCAAGGTCGGTGTAGGACGACACACACCCGCGTTCTGTCGTGGTTGACAAGAAAACACCCCATTTGAAAATATAAATAATCTTCTTAAATTTAATTATCATAACTTTTAAAATTTAATTATCATAATTTTCATTTTATCATTATTAAAATTTCTCACAATAAGAATAAAGAAACTAATTAAAGTAAGATAATGAATAAGTCCATCACAACCACCAATTCAATTATGGGGATGTCATCTTAGGATTAAAAATACAAATAATAAACGTTCCTCATTTTCTACTAAAATAAAAGTAATGAAACTTTATGACTTTCTACTAAAATATAAATAATGAAACTTTGTGGTTTTCTATTACTAAACTATAAATAATGAAACCTTGCGATTTTTCTATTTATTTCAATGGATTAAGGTGTTTAAATTGTTTTTTAATTAGGTTTTGTATTAAGAGAGAAAATAAATAAAAATAAAAGTGATTTTAAAAATTAAGGTTTCACAATTAATTATAATTATAATGATATATTTTGAAAATAAATTGTATTAAAGTTAAATGTTAGGAAATTTTGAGTATACACTTCACCTATCATAAAAAAAAATCAAAGGAAAAAACGAAAATTTACTAAAAGATAGAAAATAGTAAACTTTTAAACTAATTAAATATAATACCAAAAATTAAATAATAATAATTAGTTGTGAAATATAATATTAAAGTGGAGATTTGGTCAAAATCAACATAATAAAAAGAATTGCTTCTTTAAATTAAATAAATAATATTAATGGAAATGATAATGCGCAATTAATAAATTAGTGAGAGTCATGGTTATAGTTTGTTAGATTTATTGCACATTTTCAGCCCCTGAGCTATGTGCGTTTTAGTTTATTATTTATTGTTTAGTAGTTAGTTTAAAATGGACCAATTCTTAAACTATAAGAAGGCCTTTCACCAAGTGAATAAGACAAGCATATGTTTTGGGTTATTTCTTTTTAGTGTTCTAGGGTTTTATACATCTTTTGTTGGGTATTCGGATGTAAGGTACCTTGTGTCGTATCATTTGGTATTAGATGAATTGGTCTAGGCTTGCTCTTCCACCCACCCACCTAGATCTCCTTTTTTCTTGACGCAGGCGCGCCTTCCAGGGCACGTCTGCTCACAAGACCTTTCTCCTTTCTCGGCCCGAAGAACTGTGAAATTCTTCTAATTCCCTATTGGGAAATCTTCCTCCCACAGGGAACTCTTCTCGAAATCCCCCTTTTGCTCTATCGGGGTTTCCTCTATTGGGATTTTAACACTCACAATATTCTGGTGACTCGAAACGCCGATCCCCGATCTCCGATGCGCCTCCTTTAGTGGCCTCAGCCCACTTGGCTAAGTTCTTAATCCACGTGACCGGCTCCTATATGACCGCAGTAATAAACCCCCCCCATCGGGATATCGGGGTTTACGATGTCGAAATACCCGTGTTCCCAAGACTCGCGATTTCCCGAATTGCGATGCGCCTATTTTTTCGATAGCCCTCCGGTTATAGGCTTCGTACCATATGACTGCTAACCTGTGACCACGGCCTCAACTCGTCGGGGCTACGGGAATTCTAATGTTATGAAACACTTACCCGTGGGTCGTCGATTCTCCGTCAAGCTGGCACCCGTCTCCCACTACGACTCCTCCTTCTGCCTGCTATGCTGACAGTTGTTCCCCACTAATCGGGGTTTCCTCGATTGGGATTTCAATGTGTATGGATCACTTGTCACCGGGATCCCTGATTTCCCGATGAACTCCAATCACCGATGGGCTTACTCCCTGTCGGGACTTTCCCCGATGGCGCAGATCTCTGCCACGCGTCCTCTAATATGAATGGTCCCGATTTCCTCCGGGGTTTGGGACTCGAAAGGTCTCAAGCTCCTTGTCCTCAGGAACTCCGATATGATGATTCCCGACTCTGCCCAGGCTGCTGACACCTTTCCTTCACTAGTTCCGCCTGTGGTCCACACGACTCTCCTGTCGGGATTTTCTCCGATGGCTCAGATCTCCGAGTCCTCGAGATCTATTGAAACCTGTCCCTCAAAACGAACGGTCCAGGTCTTGTCGTGAAATTGCAGATCACAATTCCGTGTGACAAAGTTTCTATGTGCTCGAAAACTCCGATTCTCCGATTCCCGACTCTCTTCCAGGTTTCTGACACGCGTCCCAGATGATGGACGGTTCAGATCAATTCTCGGGGTCCGCTACTTTACAAATCTAGGAACCTTCACTTACCTGAACTCCGATGACCAAAATCCCGATCTGGTGATCGCACGCCACATGTTCTCCTTGAGATCCTACGACTGTACTCCCTCCACCGTTCCAGGGTTTTCCTGGTCACGGATCCTTGACTCCGGAAGTTCCGGAATGCCAATGAACTTTCGACTCCTTGCCACCTGTCCCCAACAGATGGACGACCCAGATCTTTCCGGGGTTTCGGGGTTTCTATTGTTGAGAAACACTCGACCACGGGATTCCCGATCCTTCAAATCCCGATGGGAACTCCCGTGCTGCTTCTGTCAGATCCAACGACTGACGGGTAACTGGTCCACGATCCAACGGTCCAAGAACCCTGGATCTTGCACTCCTAGTGCGACCGTAACCTCTTCACTTCTTCAATAGATCCAACGACTGACGACATCCTATCGATCTCCTCTACGAGATCCTGACCATCCACTTCCTTCTTGGCTATCTGCTGACCCTCCTGCATGTAACCTTGCAGTAGCTATTAAACCGCTTTATGCACAGACCCTCGGTGCTTATCCTCAACGGATTTGAAAGCCTTATCCCTCCTGAGCTTCCTCACGCTTCCAACCTCAAAGAGGTTCTCTGCACGCACTCCTTGCGGCAGTTCTCGAACACTTCTAAGTGTTGAGATCTTTTGACTCTGCGCACACCTGCAGCAGTAGTCCTTCAATACTTCACTCAGTTTCACGACTGAGACTCTCCTTAGCCCGTGCACTCCTTGCACGGCTTTAGCAACCCACTTCCACTTCTGAGTGAATGAGAACGAGAGTTTAACTCCTTGAGCCTTCTGTCAACGCACTCCTTGCGGATAACTTTGACTGCACTCCTTGCAGGAATCCTTGCCCAGAAAGAGAAAACAATTGTAACTCACTTCACTCCCTCTTAGATTTCAATCTCAACATATGAAATCATACACACAACATAACAACAAATGCATAATAGGAAGTAATTCTCATAAGTAGAGCATTCAACACACATACACAGACAATAACACAACAACCATGAATCTAAATCAACTTCTTCTATTAATTCAAGATCTGTACATGGGTGTTCTTCTACAACTCTTCTGCTTCTCTTCTGTGCTCTAGATTCTTCTAACTCTTCCTGAATTCTAAATTGATAATAATACAACAATACAATGAGGGTGTCTATGTTCGGTTTTCCCTCTTCCTTCTAGAACTATCTAATCTAGTATTCAATTCTACCTACTTACATTTATTGCTATAAATGCCTCTGTCTATCTCAGATGAGAGCGTATGGCTCGAGGTCTGATTACATTCTACCAAGGCGCCTTCATTAAATGATCTCATTTATGTTTGCGCATCAGCTTCAAGGGAAAATTCAAAAACTTGCGCTGGACGTCTTCCAGCTGTCTTCCGCTTCCACGTTGGTTTTCTTGTCGTGAGGGATGCTCCTGCATCATTTCTTGAGTCCGAAGATGAATGAAGAAGCAACAAAGGGTGATATGCAAACATTTTTGATACTTAGTGAAATATGATGACTTGCTTGCACTCATATGTGAACACTGGTCCTCTTCTAGTTTACCAACAACACATTTCCCTATATATCTGTTGTAATCTAGGGAAAAGTATGCAAGTGTTACTAGTAGCTCATCACACAGAGCATACAACACACTACTATACACACATACACATAGACATATAAGGAATCATACACAAAGTAGTGGGAGAACCATCAATATGCACTTTATTATGTACAACAACAACCATCTTTCCTCTGCTACATAGCCACATATATACTTGTGTGTTCAATTATATGAAAATTATAACTTCCTAACTGTCTCGGTCGGTCAACCCCACTGGCTAGTCGATCGACTCACATACTCAACTTGGACAGTCGATTGACTTACATATCCAACTTGGTTGACTATTAGGTCTAGTTGGCAAGGTTGACTAGCCCCTACAACATCTCCCCCCTCCTCAATTCCTTGCTCACCCCAAGCAAGGGGAAGGGTGTGACTATTACATTGATAGAAATTTTAGAGAGAAAGATAACAAATTTTACACTGAGACAAAGAATATTTGGAAGTAATGGCTTTGTTGGATCCTCCTATTAGGGATAATTTTAAGGATGGAAATTTATCCCAGAATGTAGAAACCTTGGCAGATATTACTAGTCCTTACTATGTGAACTATAAAATGGTTGGTGATATTTTTGTAAAAGTATTTAAATTTCTAAGGATTTTCTATAAAATTTGGGCTATTTTTAAAGTAAAATAATTTTATTTTATAGAATTTGGGAGAATCACTTTTAGAAAAACATGGAAAATTAGCCCATGGGCGATATACAACCCTTAAATTTTTCCCTTCCTCCACGATTTCCTTTGTTGATGCTGCTGGATTCTTTCAGGCCATTCTTGATGAAATTTCAGAAGAGTAGAACATATTTTTGTGTGATTAGGAAGAAGTATATGCTTATCACACCGATCGCATTTAGTCTGGATCCTTCAAGATGGATCAGATGATACAAACTATGTACACCTGGACTGCGCAACTTTGACTGAGAACTTGATTCAATCACCACTCTCACCAGACGATTCTGAGTACTGTGGTGGTTTATTGGCTAGAAGAATGACTCAGTCATTCCTTTTGACCCACGTCCTTTTTTGATGCAGAAGGCCAACAACTACGACTCCCATTTCCCAGGGTTGTGTCAGGGTAGGTCGTCAGCCAGTTGGTGCATAAGTGACTTAGGTTGGACTGTGCAATATATTGTTGGTGTTGCGATGTCTCACTACTGATGGAGAGAGGACCTTCTCTCCTTTGAAAAAACAAGTGAAGCTCTTCATGCCATTGAGAGAAACTAGTCCCTCCTTGACGAAATATCCATGTAGATGGGTTGACTATCATAGCTCTCACTTTGATTGATTCACATGCAAGCAGACTTTGCTTCCATCTAATTTCTTGTGTTGTCCCTCGAGTTCATTTTATAACAGTTTTTGCATGATTATGGGGCGGCTTCTAGTGGGGGAAATGATGTCGTCGATCATAATTATGTACTACCCAATATGATTGTCGCTCATGTGACCGACCTATCTTGTCGCAGTGTTAGTTTATTGAAACTTGCCTTGAAAATTTTGGTTGGTTGTTCTAACTGAGGTTGTAATATAATTTGATGGGGCCGACTTCGTTGTTTTAATCTTTAGTGGTCAGATTAAGGGATGTTAATTCTACGGGCCATGCTTTCTCTTTCAACTATTCTGACTAGCCAATTGTTTCTTCCTAAATTTCTTTGGGCCACTAGTACAAGTGCACTCCTGGGTCCAGTGATGCTATGCTTTTGTATAAGTGGGACTCCTTTGTTCCTTCAATTGCAATTTATGGGGTCACTTAATGGTGACTCGTGGTCCAAAAATTAGATTCTAACATAGTTGGATTGAAAAAAATGAAATCTTTGTTTGTATCGGGAGGCGATGCCCGATTGATGTTGATGTGCAGGTTGTTAAGGAATACCTTCAAATGTGGTTTGGTATATGTTTGGAGCTAGTCGATGAAGATGTTGGGTGAACACATACCACTTGTCGATTGAATATTGTGCCTCTAGTCCCAATGTTTTCATCTGTGCTAAATAACCCAACTTGTTTGTCATAGAAGCATCCCGCACTGAGGTTGACTTACTTACCTCATCTAATATTTGTGTGATTTTTTTAAATATTCCATACTCTATCTGAATAATAGTATCATTTTAGTCAATTACTAACTATTGATTGGCTTTGATGACTTGGTTGTACTATTGCTTGATTTTCTTGTTTGCCTATTTAAGTCATTTGACTTCTTGCTTATTTTGGAGTTTCGACTAGACAACTACCTCGAACTATCTTTTGAAAGCTTCAAGGGAGTTTTCTTCCTCAATTGGTGACCGAGGATGAGTTTCATTTCGGTGCATTTTTTTCTTCTTCTTTTCTTTTGTATTCAACTTTTGTTGTTGATTGTCTCTGTCTTTTCCTGCATCTTTTTATTGATTTTTTTTCAGTCTCCTTTTCCTTGTCTTTGTCAACATTTTTTTCTGGGTCCTTCTCATCGTTCTCTTCAATGCTCTCTTCCCTTTCTCTCTCTCTCAAAATTGTTCTCCTGATCCTTATGTTGTCTTTCATTATGTTTCAGGGGAGGTGATTGATCCTTGGGTGAATTCTCTGGAGGGGAAGTTGGTTTCTCTATTGATCCCTCATCTGTTTTACTTTTGCCTTTATCTTGCAGATTGGTATTTTGTATCGACTCTTGTGGACCTATCCCTGTTTGTTTCTCTTTATCATTCTTCTCTTTTTGTTGTTTCTCTTCTCCTCCCTATTCGTTCTGCTCAAGTGCTTCTGTTTCCATTGTCAGTAGATTTATTGGGGCATTATCTGTCAACTTCGTTGAAGGAATGGTTTGTTCTGAGTCTTGATGGTGGACTTCCCCTTGTTCTTGCTTATCTTTGTGTATTTATTCTCTTTGGTGAATCAACTAATTCTCTTAGACTCTATCTAATTGATTTGACTTGTGTGACTAGGTCGACTCATCATAGTGAGTCGAATTACTTGTATGGGTCGACTCTGCCAGTTTGATCAACTTGACTGTATACTTTTATTCCGCAGTACCATTCTGCTTTAATACTTCAGATTCTCCGGACACAGGGGAATCTGAATTTCTCTATTCATCTACGTTATCTTCCTTGTCATATGGATCCGACAACATTTCTTCAGATGACACTTAGCGATGCATCTTTCTTGTTTTCTTTTTCTCGGAAGGGACTTTGTTTAGTGGTGTTCTTTCTTCGACGATCAGAACATGGTCGATAGGTGGTGAATCTCTTTTCAAATCAACTGTGTTCTATTGTGTTCTTTGCATTTTGGGAACATTCTTAATGGCTAGGGCAGGTCATGATGGCTTCGATTGACTAGCTCCTCCTACGTTAGTATGATCGATACTTATTTCCTATTGATATTTGATTTTTTTTTTTAATTTTTTAATTTTTTTCTGTCTCCTCATTTCCACATGCTTTTCAATTGTACCCTTGGTTTTCAAATATTTGATGTGTTTTTCTTTAATTTGAGTCATGGCCTATTTAAATTCTATACCAACGCTTTATCACATAATCTTCCTTATTGAAGGTGCCTCCTGACATGTTTCTTTGTTCTTCTGCTTGACTTGCTGAAATACTTTGCTACAAATACCATCGAGCCTTAGTTTTATGAAGGGGTCCTCAAGGTTCAACGGTTGATCCAACTTAAATACTTATGTCTAGTTGATGTCGATTTCTAAAGGTTAAGCATCCGACTTGACTATCTATTTTCCCTTTGCCCATGGTTCTTGTTGTTTTGTAATATACCAGATATAAAAAGTATGCAGAACATAAATAAAATGCTAGAAATGGCAGAATACCAACAACATAACCAGAACAATCACCACAATAGCACTGAAATGATATAAGAATAAAAACAGAAATAACACTTTGATTCTGAAAGCCATGTTCACAGGCCTCTTCGAGGGGGAAAGCTCCATTTGAGAAGCACTCTATTACAATAATATCCAAGCTAGGGTTCTCATACCCTCGTCTCCTATTTATACTAAATATGTCTATCAAAAGAAGCATCTAGAGGAAGATCCTTCTAGAAGCGAAAGCTTCTATTAGGTCTTCTTACATTCGACTTCTTCTATTTTATTTCAAGGCCTTATTAATATGGACCTTTATTACATCCAAATATATTTTTCTACCTATGTGCGGGTTAGGACCCTAACATATCCTCCCCCTTAAAAACAACCTTGTCCTCAAGGCTTGAGATGTGGAAATTACTGCAGAATGATAGTTGGTTCCCAAGTGGCACCTGTTGGAGTTGTATCTTTCCACTGGACTAACACTTCCTTGATGGTTCTCTGACACAGGCGATGCTCACGCTGGTCCAAAACTACTTGTGGTTGTAGCCAAATGGATCCTTCTTCGGCTAACTCGGGAAGGTTGGTTTGAATTTGGCACTTAGTTCCAATCACCTTCTTTAAGCATGAAACATGAAAAACAGGATGTAGCTTCGAATGACTGGGCAAATCTAACTGATAAGCCACCTATCCCACACGCTTGAGAACGGTATAAGGACCATAAAATTTGATCGCTAGCTTCTGATAATGCTCGACCTTGAGGGAATTTTGCTTGTAAGGTTGCAGTCAAAGAAACACCTGATCCCCTTCTACAAATTGACATTCAGAGTGACCTTGATCTGCTTGTTGCTTCATACGATTCTGTGCCATGACCAAATTCTCTTTGAGGGTACGGAGAATAGCCTCTCGAACTGTAAGTGTTTGGTCAACCGCCTGGACCTTCGAGACACCCGGTAGGTATGAGAGAATTGAAGGTGGCTTCTGTCCATATACCACTTCAAAAGGAGTCATGCGTGTAGTTGTATGGTATGAAGTGTTGTACCACCATTCAGCTAGGGGTAACCATTGAGCCCACTGATTTTGCTTTTTCGAGGCAAAACACCTCAAATATGTTTCCAAAAACTTGTTGACAACTTCCATTTGACCATCAATCTGGGAATGATAAGTTGTGCTGAGATGCAATTGGGTGCCTTGTAGCTTGAACAGTTCTTGCCAAAAATTGCTTGTGAAAGTTGGGTCGCGATAAAAAACAATAGAGTGTGGCATGCCATGAAGCTTGAAGACCTAATCCATGAAAATTTGAGCCATAGTGGATGCTGTAAACGACTATTGAAGAGTGCAGAAATGATCATACTTGGAAAGGCGATCAACAACCACCATGATGACTGATTTATTTCCTGATTTGGGTAAGCTTGTAATAAAATCCATAGAGATATCCCTCCAAATAGCAGGTGGAATCGGAAGCGGTTGTAGTGTGCCTGAAGATTTGACTGTTTCTCCCTTGTTGCATTGACACACATCACATTCCGCGAAAAAATTATGAATGTCATGTTTCATACCATCCTAGAAAAAAGAACGTTTGACCCTATCATAGGTTTTGGTGAACCCTGAGTGCCCCGCTGTGGGTGTAGCATGAATCTTAGAAAGTACCGTGGATTTAAGCTTTGATTGTTTACTTAAATACAAATGGCCTTTATATCGAAGCTCATCATGGAGCCAAGAGTACCTTGGGGAAGCTGGAGCATTGAACTGTAATTGTTGGATCAGATGCGAACTTTTGGGATCTTGTAGCCATTCCTGAAGACAGGCTTGGAGCCAATATGGTACAATGAAGAAAAGAGAAAAAAGGGATCCTTCATCTTCATATTTTCGGGAAAGTGCATCCACAACCACATTGTCTTTTCCTTTCTTGTAAATGATCTCATAATCATATCCAAAGAGCTTAGTCACCCATTTTTGTTGCTCCGGGGAGGAAATGCGTTGTTCCATAAAATACTTGAGGCTTTGATGGTTTGTCTTAATTTGGAAGCGTTGCCCCAATAGATAAGGGCACCACAGATCAACGGCATGAAAAATAGCCAACATTTCATTTTCATAGATTGATTTGCCCAGATTTCTTTCAGATAGTTGCTTGTTGGTAAATGCCAAAGGACGACCCTCTTGCATAAGGACATCACCAATTCCTTTCCCTGAAGCATCACATTCCAAGACAAAGGTCTTTGTGAAATCAGGAAGGGTCAGGACTAGAGTGGTGCACATGGCCATCTTCAAGGTTCGAAAAGCTTGAGCAATAGCTGGGGTCCAAGTGAACGAGTTTTTTTTAGGAGAGCAATGAAAGGTGTTGCAATCTTTCCATAATTCTTAACAAACTTAAGGTAATAACCTGTTAAGCCCATAAATCCACCGCAAGATTTTGAGAGTCTTTGGGTGAGGTCAGTCTTGCATGGCTTCAATCTTTTTAGGATCCACCCTGACGCTGTCCTTGCCAACCAGATGACCCAATTACTCTACTTCTGAGGCGCCAAAAGCACATTTAGACTGTTTCAGGAAAAGTTGGTGCTGAGAGAGTAGATGGAGAACTCGATCCACATGAGCAAGATGGTATGTCTGGGTTTTTCTATAGATGAGGATATCATCAAAGAAAACTAAGAAAAAATGACGTAGAAAAGGATGGAAGACATGATTCATGAGGCTTTGGAAGGTTGAGGGGGCATTACACAAGCCAAAGGGCATGACCAAAAAATCAGAGTGGCCCTCATGAGTTCTAAAGGCAGTCTTGGGAATGTCTGCCTCTTTCATACGTATCTAGTAGTAGCCCAAATGAAGATCAAGTTTAGTAAAGAATTGGGCGCCACTCAATTCATCCAGGAGGTCATCAATGACAGGAATGGGAAATTTTTCTTTAATGGTAAGTCCGTTGAGGGCACGGAAGTCAGGACACATTCACCAAGAACCTTCTTTCTTCGGGACCATGACCACCGAAGAATATTAGGGGCTCGTACTAGGGCGGATAACGCATGCATTAAGGAGTTCCTAGACCATTTTCTCAATTTCATTTTTTTGGGAAAAGGGGTGACGATATGGGCGGATATTGGGAGGAAGGATTCCGGGTACAAGGGGAATGGAATGATCATGAACACCATAGGAAGGAGGTAGTCCCTAGGGAGTGGAAAATACCACTTGATGTTTAGAAAGGATGGCTTGGAGGTCTTGCGGCACCGGGGGTGTCTCTGTTGCTTGTATGGCATGGAGTTGGGCAATAACACCAGAACGAACTTTTTTTAGCAGATTTTCCATGCAATGGGAACTAATGATCTCAGGTGAACATGTGGTGATCTCTTGGAACTTATATTGGTGGCCCTCCTGGTCAAATTGCATGGTTAATTCCTTAAAATCCATGAGAATGGGACCCAAAGTCCTTAGCCAGTATGCACCCAACACAATGTCACAACCACCCATGTCGATAGCAAACATATGATATTTCAGGTGGTAGTCACCAATTTGGATACACACATTTTCACAATGCCCTCCACATTTCATGGAGCCACCATTGGCAATCACGATTTGGAAATTATTGACGGCATGGATGTAGCAATGAGTTTCTTGGGCAATGCGGCGATGAATAAAATTATGGGTGCTTCCACTATCATCCAAAATGATGACCTTCCGATGCTTGATGTAACCGATTAGCTTGAGGGTTTGGGGAGCGGAGAAGCCAGTGAGAGCATTGAGGGAAATGACCGGTTCTACTTCAGGAGGGTCTGAGGAAGAGGTTATGTCAGTGGTTTCAGGTGACTCAGACACAAGGGGAGTTTCAACATCCTCTTCTGAAATATCCTCGGAGATGGCCATACGAAGCTTTTGTTTCTTACACTTGTGGCCTGAGAAATATTTGTCATCAAAATTATAACAAAGGCCTTTGAGTTGGCGTTCAACCATTTCAACCCTGGTCAAATTTTGGATCTTTAGTGGAGCGGAGGGAGTAGTGGCATTTACTGGTTTAGGGCGAGGGATAAAACTGGGTTTCCGGTTTTGAGAAGATACAACCTATTGTGCTTCTTTAGCTCTTTTAGTAGCCTCCACCCAACTCTGAGGTCAATCCATGAGGACATGGGCCCGAATCTCATCCTTGAGGCCACTGATAAAACACTCTCAAAAAAAGGCATCAGACATGCCCTCTGTCCGAAAAGTCAGGCACTCAAAGGAAATTATAAAGTCTTCCAATGTTCCTGATTGTTTCAACTTTGTCAAATGGCCCAAATGGTTGGTGTCAGTGTCAAAGCGTTCATAAAGATCTGCCACAAAGTGTGTCCAATCAATATACCCTTGACGAGAAATTTTTCTCCATTGCTACCATTTCCAATGTTCTTGATCTAGATGGAGAACACCATACCAGAGTTTGGCCAAGTCATGTGTAATTCCGTATAAAGAGAAATAATGTTCCATTTGGGTTACCCAACTAGTGGGGTCCGAGCCATCAAATTTGGTCACATCCACCTGCGGAAGGCGTAGGTCACGTTGAAAGTGATGGTGCTG
>JZKD02S1817131.1:54864-94162 GCA_000966675.3 Picea glauca
CTCAAACAATGGTAAAAAAATTTCCAGACTTTTTTTTTTTTTTTACACCTGCGAAGTTATACTCCGGTCTGAAGAATATTGCAGTGATGAAATTCCCAAATGCTTATCCAGGAAGAAAAGTGTAGTTACTTGGCAAACCAAACACAATTGTGCAGTAATAGATCTTGTTTGTTTTAATTTGTTTATGTTTTTGTCCCCAAGGGTTAGGTATTCAAGGGTTCTACAGACAAGGGTTTGCCTTGTGCTATAGCTCTCTGATATACGTGCGGGGTCCAACAGTAGTACTCAGCCCAATATCTCAGGGAACTAACTAAGGAGAATATATCGTACCCTTAATCGTACTACCTGACTACCTAGGTACTAGAGAGTATCTTCCCGAGTGTTATTCTCGGTGGCACTATAACAATCAGGCGACCGATTGGTTTATCTAAAGAGGGCTTCAAGAAATCTAGGTCGATCCGTACACAGGTGTTGTCTGATGCGCTACCACTCGAAGGGGTACCAACAGGGGTTACAAGGGTGGCCAACAGATGTGTGCTTAAGAACCACTTATATTTACCGCATGTATGAATCCCTCAACCACGGGTTTATGCGCGTAACAATAGATCTCTGTGGCTTAAAGACGCCGAAATACGTCTCTATCCTGAAGAAAAAAAATTACCCACAATTTTTGCCAAGGAAAGTGATCTGATACCACTTGTAATATACCAGATATAAAAAGTATGCAGAACATAAATAAAATGCTAGAAATGGCAGAATAAAAACAATATAACCAGAACAATCACCATAATAGCACTGAAATGATATAAGAATAACAACATAAATAACACTTTGATTCTGAAAGCAATGTTCACGAAGTGTTCTCATACCCTCGACTCCTATTTATACTAAAAATGTCTATCAAAAGAAGCATCTAGAGGAAAATCCTTCTAGAAGCGAAATCTTCTACTAGGTCTTCTTACATTCGACTTCTTCTATTTTATTGCAAGGACTTATTAATATTGACCTTTATTACATCTAAATATATTGTTCTACCTATGTGCGGGTTAAGACCCTAACATGTTTTCTTTTTGTTGGAGTCCATTTTATATGGGTCTCTTCTTGGATGCCCAGATATTCAACAAATGGTATAATATATAGTTCTTCTTCTTTTTCTTCCTCTTGCTCAACATCCATGAGTGGGGTTATGAGGGTTGAATATGTTTGTAACACTTCTGGTGGGATTTTAATTTGTTGATCAGTTTTCCTTTCTAATTATTCAAAGATTTGTAGCTGTGTCGGCTGGTAGTCCAATTCCTTAAGCGTCGGGGCCGAATCGACTCCACACCAAACCTTGGTGGTGTCAATACTCAATCAAATGTGGCAGGGGCTCAATAGTTCTCAATGGAATACCTGCTCGACCCTTCATCTTTGAAACACGTTCTTTAGATTGACTACCCATATTTTAAACATCTAGTTGGTCGAAAGAGATTATGACGATCCCATCTCTCTAGGTGCAAATATTCGGTAATTATCCATGGAGTGTGTTTTCTTTGATGTGAATGAAACTTCCCCGACTAGACTGAATTGGATCATAAATATCCAAATCAAAAGGGAAGGAAATCTAATCTTCTAGCCATGTTCTTAGCATTCTCTCCAGTTACTATTTATTATACTTGCGAGGTGTTCTTCCCAATTAAACATTTCCACGTTTTGCAGAATCCAACCGATAGGCTCCAACATTGTCAAATTCACATTTGACGTCTAACCTGCAGTGGTGAAGCATAATGATACAATAATGCAGGTCCATTTGGCGTGCAATTATGTAACTTTGTTGATGAGCAGGCCCTTGGAATTCTTTGATAAGTTCCTCCTGTGAGATATTGTATCCACTTGGTTGAATCATAAGTTTTTGGGACCGGAGGTCCCCCATGTGGTAACCCTATGATTATGTGTATTAACCCCCCTATAATTCTGATTGGATATTTGAGCCATAGGTGGTTGTGACAGAACCGTCTGATTATAAATTTTGTTGCTTCTTCCTTCCATCCACCGAGATCTACTATTTGTGGGGTTCTTAAGGAATGTCAAATTATGACTCTTTCCAACAAATCAATTTCTTCCTTCTACACGCCGACCTATATGCCACATGCTATGAAGTTATGCCAGTCTTTATCCAAATCAATTTCCTCCATGCGGGCATGTTGTATGTTATGCATACAAATCTCAAGTTTCATTTTTGTAGCTGCATCAAACTTTTGTTTGGTTCTTGGCTCTACCAGGGAATCTCGGACTTGTCCCCTCATTCTCGGCATGCTTGCAGACTATTTTTGGTTCAGAGAGATAGTTGAACTCAAAATTACCAGGTTTGAGTGCTCAAATGCAGGTTCTAGGGTTTCTGTGCTCGGATGCTCTAGAGTGAAAAGGAAAGAGGTGAAGTCATATGCGTCATTGATATTTATAGGTGGAGTAGTGAAAGTCGAATTAAATTCGAGCATCGATATTGGAGTTTCGCATGTGTCGACATTTATGGGTGTCGTAAATGCTTGTTTGTGTGAGTGGAAAGATGTGTCGATGAAGAATTGGCGGTCAACCATGTCCCGTTGAGCTTTAATTGTGTTGAAATTTTTCTGTTGGTCGATGCTTCTGACTAGGTTGGTTAATTTTTCTTGATGAATTCTTCCAACTTGGTCAAAATTTTTTTTTGATCAATTTGTGTGATTTGGTCGAGTTGGTCCTTTCGGTCGATCTGAGATCTTCGACTGAACTGATTGACTAGGTCGACTTTGTTCATGTTTTTTTTTCTATAGTCGTATGTTTTATCTCGGTCACATTGATAATGATCATGCTCGCTTGATTTATAAGTTTCACGCTCTCTTTATTTAAGGAATCCACACTTGCTTGATTTGAGAATTTCACGCTTACTTAATTTAGAGATTTCATGCTCTCTTGATTTTCTTGTCTATTTATTCAAAAGTTGTTGGAGGTCATGTTTTGGACTTGAGATTTCTTTAGTATTATTTTTGTCTTCTTGGTATATTCAAGATTATGTCCAAGGACTCTATTCTCTCTTCATATTTGATGCATAGGCTAGAAATATGTGCTTCTTGATGGTTCAAGGTCGGTAATGGTTTATTATGTAGTTCCTTTCCTATCGACAATTTTGAACCTAACTCTCCATAATTTTTTCTTCTGTTTTATTTTAATACTTATTTTTTTATTTTCTCTATTTTCTCTATCTTTTCTTTTCTTTTATTTTTCTTTCTTTTTATTTATTTATTTTTTACTTGACCTAGGCCACCAAAAGTGATTTTCGACCTAGTCAATGCTTGCAGTCGCCTCCGAAGAGGCTTTCACCCACATGTATCATGGTTTTTATGTGTTGTATTTCTTTAAGCGGGCCCCATTGACCACTTTTTGAAATGGGTTCCCTTGCAAGGGTCTTAGTCGGATTCCTTTGGCCAGTCAGATATCTTCAACAACATATGGACCCAACCAAAAAGTTTCAAGTTTTTGCAGTTTTCTGTTAGAAAACAAGTTGTAGAGCAATAAAATAAAAACAGACGCAAAAATAAAACACAGAAGATACACAATACAATAGAGACACAAATATACGTGTTTCACCTAGTGTGGGCTACGCCCACCAAAGAAATTTCCAGGTCCTTCCTTTTTATTATCCAACAAATGAAGAGATACAACCTACAACATTCCCGCTATAACTTCCTCTTCTTTCTCTCACAGTCTCCTCTCTTAGAATACGATATTCTCTCTCACACACTGTCGCAATACAATTCCTCATAAAAGACAGTTTCCTTCTAGGGAAAAAAACCATAATGTAATTTCTACCATTAGATCTATGACCTTATAACGAACGATCCAGATTTACTATGAAATTACAATATTTTACAAGGCAATTTTCCCAAAAAATTCTCTTTGGGAGTGTTGCCCCTGAACTCTCTCTAGGGGGGGGCTCCATTAATTGTGGTCGCCCCCCCTAGATCAAAATGTGGGGGGTAAATCCCCCCCCCACACCTCGTTAGGAAATGAGATCCAAACGTGGGTGAAACAAGACCTCTAAACCAATAATGTAATCAGGTTCCACAACCACCAATCTCCCACTTGGAGACTGGTCACAACAAATCCATTGCTACTGTACTTGTTGGGCTATGATCCACTTTGGACCTGGAAAATTTCTCATTTTCACCTTCATGCTTGAAGAGAAACTGAAACTAAGAAGGAACTTAGTTTCTCCCTAGTTGCAATCTTTATTAACATGTCTGCAGGATTCTAGCTAGTATGTATCTTTTCCAACTTCAATTGTCCATCTTCCAGTATAGATCATATGAAATGGTACATGAGTTGTATATGTTTAGTATTATAATGGAATGTTGAGTTCTTTGAAACATAAATGGAACTTTAGTTGTCACAGTACAACCTATTATTCTCCTACTCCTTTCTGAATTCCTCCATAAACCTTTGTAACTAAATCATCTATTTCCTAGCCTATGTAGAAATAACATACTATGCTTCCATTGTTTAAAGTGAAAACACCTTTTGCAATTTGTAAATCCAAGTTACTGTTGTTCCACCTATAGTAAAATCATACCCTATGGTTCTCCTCCTGCTATCTTTATCACCAACCATATTTGAATCAAAATATCCATGTAGAACAGTGTCTGAACCTCCAAAACATAATGCATGAGTAGCAATACCTCTCAAATAATTGAGAATCCATTTTACTTCCCCTCAATGTTCTTTACCTGGATTGTTCATATACCTTCTCACAACTCCCATTGCATGTGCAATATCTAGTCTTGTGCACACCATTGCATACATCAAACTACCAAATCCTTATGAATAAGGGACCCTGAACATGTATTCTATCTGCTCCTATGTCTTGGGACACATTTCCTTGGTTAATTTTAAATTCTTGGCCAAAGGTGTACTAACTAATTTTTCATTCTGCATTCTAAATCTCTCCAACACCTTCTCTATGTAATCACCATGAGACAATATCAATTTATGATTTTTCCTATCTCTTGTTATTCTCATACAAAGGATTTTCTTTGCAACACCCAAATCCTTCATCACAAATGAATTAGATAATATCCTTTTGAGAACATTTATATCTTGCATGTTATACCCTGCAACAAGAATATCATCTACATACAATAGCAAGATAATATAACTTTCATTTTCCAACCTCTTAAAATAAACACAGTGATTAGAATGACATATGATATAATCTTGTTCTGTCATAACCCTATCAAATTTCAAATACCACTGCCTTGGAGCTTGCTTTAGGCCATACAAACTCTTCTTCAACTTGCATACCAAATTTTTCTTTCCTTTGACCTCATACCACTGTGGTTGTTGTATATAAATCTCTTCATCCAAATCTTCGTGGAGAAAAAATGTTTTTACATCTAACTGTTCAAGATGCATATCTTCTATTGCCATAATACTTAAAATAGTCCTAATTGAAGTCATTTTAACAAAAGGAGAAAGCATTTAATCAAAATATATACCTTTCTTTTGTGCAAACCCATTTACAACAAGTCTAGCCTTTTACCATTTTTTTCCTCCATCTTCTTCCTTCAACATGTAAACTCATTTACTCTGCAATGCTCTTTTTTTTTCTGAAAAGCAAATGAACCAAGTCCCAAGTCTGGTTATTTACCAAGGAGTCCATTTCCTCTTTCATGCCTTGCTCCCACTTCTTTTTAGGGTCTACCTTCATTGCCTCTTCATAACTTTCCGGTTCACCAGAATCAGTCAATAATAAATAATACAATGAAGGAGAGTATTGTTCAAGGGGTCTATTTAACCTGGTGGATCTTCTAACAACACTTGCATGATTTTGAGGTGCTTGTTGCTCCTGTTGTTGTACATTTTATTTTTTGCTACCTTTGGAATTTCATTTTATTTGATTTCATCAAGCACTTTTTATTCTATGTTTTCCTTCTCCTGTTTATTTTCCTACAAATGAGATTTGTACATGACCTTTTCATTGAATGCCACATCTTTATTCCCAATGATTTTATTATTTTTATAATCCCATAAGCGATAACCAAAATCATTAACACCATATCCAATAAAGGTACACTTCTTGGATTTTTCCTCAAGCTTTGTTCTATTTTCTTTATCAATATGGACAAATGCTTCACAACCGAAAGTCTTCATATATGAGTAGTTTACCTTTTTACCTATTCATGCCTCCTCTGTAATACCACCATCCAAGGATATTGAAGGCCCTCTGTTTATTAAGTAAACAACAATATCTACAACATCTACCCATAACTGTAAGGTAAACCTATCATTCAATCTCATACTCCTTGCACATTCCATGATTGTCCTGTTCATCCTTTCTGACACACCATTTTCTTATGGTGTTCTTGGAACTGTCTTCTCCATATGAATCCCATGGTATGAAAAATAATCATCAAACTCCTTGTTGAAGTATTCACATCCATTGTCTGATCTGAGACACTTCAACCTCTTTCTAGTCTCATTCTCAACCAAAGCTTTCCATTTCATAAAAAGTGTCAAAAACATCATATTTTTGTCGAATGCAATAAACCCAAAATTTTCTAGTTGTATCATCAATAAAACTAACATAATAATGAGAGACACCAAGAGATGATACCTGAGCTGGTCCCCATACTTCTGTATGCATAAGATCTAAATTTTCACTCTTATTTTCCTTTCTGACTATGAGAAATTTGACTCTCTTTTGTTTTCCATAAACACAGTGCTCACAAAAATCCAAATCAACTTATTTAAGATCTGGAAACAAATTCCTTTTGTGAAGTATATATGTCCCCTTCTCACTCATGTGTCCAAGCCTATGATGCCACAGTGTTGTATCCACTCCTGTAGAAGCTAAATAGATATAAGAGTCATCATTACCATTACATAAATACAATGTACCTACCTTCTCTCATTTTTCCATTACCAATGATCCTTTACTGACCTTACACACCTTATATGTAAATATAGATATACAAACTTCACTTTCCAACTACCATGTTGAAATTAGATTTCTTCTCATATCTGATATATGTCTCACCTCTTTCAGTATCCATTGGTTTCCATTCTTTTTCTTTATTTGTACCTTACCCATTCCAACAATTTGACATGGTTCATCATCACCCAAATAAACCTGTCTGAAATCACCTTGAACATAATATTGAAAATATTTCCTATGGGGTGTAGCATGAAATGAATCCCCTGAATCTACTGCCCAAGATTCAGTAATATTATCTAAATAAATAATCAAAGCATCTTGTAACACATCATCTGTTACATCTGCTTCCTAATTTTTCTCTCGTTGTCCATCTCTTTGTTTCTTTGTAGCCCTGCAGTCTTTCTTCAGATGTCCTTTCTTCCCAAAGAAATTTTATTCAACATGTTCCTCATGAAAGTCCTAAATCAAAGGACTTTGAAGGCACCAATGATGAAGAGGAGGAATATGATGGTGACAAATCTATTCAACAATTTAATAGTAATGAAAATAATCAAAATGTAGGTCGAAGTGGAGACTATGATCAACGTTTAAATGATTTGGATGAAAAGTTTCCTCCAAGTGAGGAGTTTCAAGGTACTGATGAAGATTTCCAAGGCACCAATGAATATGATGAAGAATTTTCCTCAAGTGGAAATTTTAAAAGAAGTGAAGATGATTATGACAATGGTGGACACTCTTTCCCAAGTGGGGAATTTAAAGACAACAATGTTGGTGATGATGAATTTCCTCCAAGTGAGGATTTTGAAGGTACTGATGAATATTTTCCTCCGAGTGAGGATTTCCAAGGCACGAATGAGGATGATGAAGAATCCCCCCCAAGTGGGAATTTTAAAAGTAATCATGACGATTATGGCAATGCTGGACAATATTTCCCGAATGAGGAATTTAAAGGAAGCAATGTTGGTGATGACGATTTTCCTTCAAGTAGGGATTTTCAAGGTACTGATGAGGATAATGAAGATTTTCCTCCAAGTGAGGATTTTCAAGCCAATAATGAGGATGATGAATAATATCCCTCAAGTGGGGATTTTCAAAGTAGTGAAGATGATTACGCCATTGGTGAATACTCTTTCCCGAGCGATAAATTAAAAGGCAACAATGATGATGATGTTGATTTTCCTCCAAGTGAGGATTTTCAAGATACTGATGAATATTTTCAAGGCACTAAGAAGGATGGTGAAAAGTTTCACTCAATTGGGGATTTTGAAAGTAGTGAAGATGATTATGTCAATGGTGGACACAATTTTGGTGAAGATTTTCCTCAAAATGAGGATTTTCAAGGTACCGATGACGATGATGGAAAATTTTCTCCAAGTGAGAATCTTAATGGCATTGACAGTCTTATGGGTGATGATGATTTTCCTTCAAGTGAATATTTTCATGGAAGATCCAATGACATTGGTGAGGATGGCAATCATGTTTCTAGTGATTTTGATATTCCTCTCAAGAACAAGATTATCAATGAAGATGATGGACCTAGGAATGAAGATCATGTTCTCAATCATTCAACTACAACAGATCAAGGTGATCGACATTCTCTAGTTCAATCTCCTGACAATATTTTATTTTATATTCCTTCTGGTGATAAGGGAAATCCTTATAGTGAGGATGATGAAATAGTGGAGACATTGCAAAGGAACATTGTGTCTAGGACCATGACTAGACCTTTTTATAACAATCCAAATCATTCTAGTTATACAAGGTCTAGGAAATAATTTCTCACTAAATCAATTTCCATAAGTGAATTGATTTCAAGTGAATGTTGTCAAAAGAATTGTTTGAAAAGCATGGACTACATGTATGCCTTGAATAAAAGGAAGACATATTTGTCAATCAATAAGACCATGAAAAATTCATATTTGATGGGGTGCATGATATCCACCAATACATGATATGATTATCGCATTAGGAATATTTTACTTTACAGAAAGGCTTTAAAAAAAATTCACTCAAATTGTAATCTTCGTCTATCAAGAATCCAAACAAGGTTGGAAAAAGATCCTTAATTTTATTCAAAGGTACATCATGGACGAGAGAGTGGGCCATTGACAAACACTACATTGTCATGGATGTGTGATTTTTTTTCAAACATGGAGAGTGTATGCTAGATAGAGACATGATACATATTTAGATAATTTCTCAAGGAGGGAAATCTACAACTTGTACAAAGGATATGCTGAAGGTGTTGAAGGAAATAGTAATTTTATTACATATGCATATTTTACAAGAATATGGAAGAAACAATTCAACAATGTATGTATTCCTAAGAAATCAAGGATGGGGATTTGCAGTATATGTGTTACTCTTAAATCAAGAAGAGATAAATCTGAAGGGGTAGAAAGAGGTATGTATTTGTTGTTGTTTTTTTTCTTTTAAATTGAATAGTTATTAACTATGAAAACATATGATCAATATTTTCATTTTATGTTATGTGCATATTCTATAGTCAAAGCACTTCAAGAACATCAGCATCAACAATCAAGTGAAAGGAAAGAGTTGTACAAACATCGGAAGAAGTGTTATGATACTCTAAACAAATATTTAGGTATGATAATTGATGACATGGACCAGAAGAAAACACTTCTACAACATTTTGTTTGTACACCCAAAAATTTATAGGAAGAGAATTTCATTCAGTTTCACTTGGTTGGTTGTATGGTTTTCAATGAAAAAATGTGTCCAGAGGTTTACTTCACAGCTCCAAATATTCACAATGATGCAAATATGACCATCACCATAATTCATCGTGTGCTCACTCATTGGTCTGGAAATCTTCCTCAAGTTATCTATCTATAGTTGGACAACACTAGTCGTGAAAATAAAAATCAAATTGTGTTTGGATATCTAAGCATGCTTGTTGAAATGAGAATCTTTCAAAAGGTGAAAGTTGATTTCCTTCTTGTTGGACACACTCATGATCATATTGATCAAATTTTCAGTGTTTTTCAGTAACATTGAAGAGGGAAAATGTTGGAATCCTACTATCATTGATTGAATGTATTAAGAAAACATTCATTCCAGAGCTTTTTTTTCATATATTAGAAGAAACCGTTAACATGCGAATATTTATTCAGGGATCGCATTGTGAAGAAAAATGTATTGAACAACTTAATGACATTAGCTTCCAACATCAATTTTGTTTCAAAAAAAATGATGGGAAAACACTTATATGGAGAAAGGAGTATTCAGCTACTACATAATGGGGGCCTTCATCAGGTTTAGCATTTTTGAAGTTCATTCCAGATCGTCCAATATTTCCATCAAAGTTATTATTTTACAATCAGTTGTTGAAATCCATAATGCACAGAGGCATAATAGAGATATAGATTATTCTGAATGTTTGGAAGAAAAAAAAAAGTACATTAAGGATACATATGAATACTTTGATGTTGTTGATTCTATTTGGTGGGAGTCTTTTTTCAATAGTCAAAGTGACATAATTTGAAGCTCAACAAATGAAGATACATTGTTGAAGACTCTATTTCATTGGCCACACAATATGTCAAATGAATCTGAAGAAACAAACATTGTTGAAGTTTAACAAGAATCTCAAGGTGCTATTGAGTATACACAAGAAGAGGAAAGAGAAATGTATATTGGTTCGCGAAGGTCATGTGCGCAACGTGAAGCCATGGAAGACCTTTACATCGTTCAGTACAAGATATTAAGGAGGGTAGCATGATTGCATTTTTAGCGACTAAAGTTCCACATGGTTATCCATTCTGGATTGCAAAGGTTATAAATATTGAGAAAGAAAATGATGATGTTATTGCAATTGAAGTGCATTGGTATGCAACAAGCACACACCCATTCAATGGTGTGTACAAGCCATAGATGGTGGTTGAGAAACATGTCAATAAAAAGAGAAAAATAAAGGGTTAAAATACAACTCGTCGTCGTACTAACCTCTTAAAATTAGATGATGTTGACATACTTGTTTATGACTTCAATTTGAAAAAGAGAGGAACTCTTCACTCCAAGACAACATAGATTATCAAGAGGTCATTGCGACAAGAAATAAATGCAAGATGGGAGTATGTTGAACCTATTCATAGATCTAAAAGGCATTTGACATATGAAATGTTGGGCATGCATTTAGACTCGGATGGTGCATTCATCGACAATAGAAAAGAGTATGGATCATCTACATCAAATCAAATCATTCATATGAAGACAATGTAGACTATGATGGTATTTCATAAACCATGAGTCAATCTGAATAAGTGTATGAAACATTTTATGTATTTTTTATCCATATGATGTTTGTATGGTGATTAGAAATGAGCATTGAACTTACATATGATCTTACATGAAGTTATGCATCTTTTTTTTTTATGTTTTATGAATTATATGTTTTGATTATGGATATTATAATAAAATTTATTAGCTCATATGTTTTGAATATGGACAATATAACAATACTTTTAAGAAATAATTTATGTTTCATTCAATGTAACTTGTATTTACATTTTTTTATTAAATGTAAATTTTTTTATTAAAAAGTGACGTTGAATTCTTAAAGTATATTGTGATATTTTCATGGCATTATGTATTACCTTGTGCTTTGATTGATAGTAAGATTTTAAAAGTAAGCATTTAAGGGTTGATTTTATGATTTTGTTTACTGTAATGATGAGTTCTTTTATCACTTTATAAAAATGTATCATTTTCATACCCCAATTTTAGAATGGGTGCTACCGCTAGCAATTTTTTTCGATTTGATGGTTTATTTTGAGGTTTTGGTTTTAATGTTACCAACTGCTAAAAATACGATTTAAAATTATTTAAAATTTTAACATTTTGAAAAAAAAAATTCAAAAACATATTTTTTTAGGTGTTGATTTTAAGGTTTTTATGAGCAATTGTCCGAGTTTTGAAGCAATGTTTGAAAAATGTTGTAATTTTGAGCCTGTTTAAAAAAATGGTGCTACCAATAGCACCACTTTTTGATTTGGGGGTTGATTTTCATGTTTTTTATGCAAAAATATGGGTTTTTTGGGCCAGAGTTCTCGTTTTGAGGTCATAGTTCTTATTAAGTCGGTAAATTTGTTGGAGATGTCTCTCTCCCACTTGAAATTGAGGGGGAACTCCCTCTGTGGCTCTCCCTCTAATACAATTGACTCTCTCTGAGACCAGGCTCACTCTGGGTCCGCATGTGATAGCATCTAACGTATCGAGTCTTTATCACTCCTAGTCAAATCAACATGACTAAGGAGATGCTCCTCCCAATTGTAAACATTTTTTTTCTAGTTCTCAACAACAAGTCACCCTCGATCTAGAGTTATGAATCCACCATGGAAAATGCACTCATACAAGCCAACTAAAGTTTAACAACACACAACTCAAGGCAAGGCCAATGACACCAACTCCAACAACAGTTCCACCTCACAGTCTCTCATTCCCCTCATCCTATCACACCCAAGGAAATGTACCCCATTCTATGCCACCTCTGTCCTTCGAGTTGTCCCACTTCCCTTCTAGGGCTTCAACAACAACCTGGCCAAGAATTCTCCGAGCTCTATGGCACTAGGAACACAACACTGCTCTCAAGGAGCTTATAGGCACCCACTAGGCCAACACATAGAGAAAACTATTCCCAAAAATTCCCTTCTCTAGTTTCATCCTTTTCCAAGGTAACCCAATGAGAAAATACTACGCAATCCACCTAGGATTCTCGTGTTCACTATGCTCATAGGTCTCAACTCGCTCCTCCATTTCTTATTTGAATTCTTCTCTCTAGCTTGAACTCTCCAAAGGTCAACAATCTCCCCTTCTCGTGAACAACATAATGATGATAAAAGGTAGTCCCCTTTCCATTAAAACTCAACATTATAAATGAATTATCTTTTCATGAAACTTGTCCTACAAGGAAAACCCTTGATCCCACTTGGTAATTTGTTCCCCTCACTTAGGAACTTAGTATAAAGATAACAAAAACTTAGGCTTGGAATTTTAGGAATATTTTATTATATTATTTGGCTTAGCCCCCTAGCTTAAGCCCTTCTCAAAAGCCCTTAGCCCCCTTTCCCTCTTGGGAAGTCCTATCCCCCCATACTCTTTTTTTCCTCGGATCTACAACAATGATGTATTTTTATTAATATGATATTGTGATTACAAAATACAAAGCTTGGCTCACCTACCACACCATACAGGCTTACCGACCAATATAACACAGACACCCTAGCATTACCATTCATATATATAAGGCACTCTAACCCAAAAACCATCCTAGCTCAAAAATCTATCTAAACAGATATACCTTCATTTACACAATTACCACCTGGGGTATTACATATTATGAGAGGATAATGATATTCCTATGTTTTTGCACACAAGAATGAAAAAAGACATAACACATAAGTGGGATTTAATTACCTACACAACTTTCTAAATATTGGCTATGATAAGAGGAGTAAAGATCTTTATCTCTTCTAATGGAGATCATGAAAAGGTGGAATTTAGATAGTCATTGACACTGACTCCACCCATCACATATAACACTCTTGAGAAATGAACTTTGGAATCTTTCAATCAAATAAACTATATTTTTAGATATTCATTGGGAAGCATAGCAATAATTGAAATTGTACGTAAATTTATTGAAATATACTAATGAAATAAACAATATATCTCATTGTCAACATTATATATCCCACACTTATAGAACTTATGTTGACAAGAACATCCTTTTCAAATGGAAAGTGCAATCACAGGAAGGGGGCGGGTGATCGACATTGGGCATCCCATCAACGATAGAGAGATAGCCAAGTCAAAATTGAAATAAAATTTGAACAAAATAAAACCCAAACGTTTGTGAGTGCGATGTAAGACTCCACAAGGAATTTGTACAGAAAATCCTAAAAGCGAAAAAAAAGTGTTGGAATACATCCAGTTAAATGGATTTAGAAGGATACTTCCACCATGTACATGTTTAATACACATAACGAAGGTACACATTTGTCTAAATGAAACCGAACCCCACACAAGTTTGCATTGTGGATTTACTCACATCTTCCTCCTAGAGATGCTCTAATTACCATTTGAATACCCCTATTTCCAATGTAGCATTGAAGCAAACCAATCAGGTGTTGTTGTTAGTTTGCAAGTTCTAATGGAAAACACAAATGAAAAAATTAGGAGAGCAGGTCACTTCGACTGCTTGATCTCATCCAACTGTAATATTAAGCTTGTTTGTCATTCACCTTTCTAGTTTCAGGCCCCTATATAATTTAATATAAAATCTCATAGACAAACAAACATAAACACACTCTAGGATTCCAATGGCTCTTCTTTTCCCATGGACAATGGTTGGCCGATGAAAAAGGTCTTAGACTCATTCGTGATCAAGGGAACCGACAAGGTTGTCAAAGGTAAGGAAGAAGCCTCTGGACCCTCCCTCTGATTCATTCATTTCAGTGTTATATTCTGTCTTTTTTTCTCTAGTCAGGGACTGTGTAGTGATACACATCCAATTTTTAGTCAATTCATTTGTAGCATTCCAAATTTTTTTAGAGGGAACATGAGGCATCTGCTTATTCACTTCAAGATGGAGGTTGATTGAAATACATTGAGGTTACACTTTAAGTCTACCCTAGGAAACTATTCAAATCATAAACTCTAAACTTTTCCCTTTAGATTTGTTTGTAAAAGTTCACAAGAGGAAAAAGAGACATAATACATGTGGTGAGCTCTAAAGAAGATGCGGGCTTATGGATGTGCTCCTATAAACACCCCAAAATCTAGTCATTATGTGTATCTTTGCTCATAATACCCATATAAAATTTGAGTAGGGTATTACCAAGATGAGGATAGACTATATAATATCAAATGTAGCAAAGATTGGGTATGTACACAAAAACATGAAACGGATATGAGATTAAGTGCGAATAGTTTGATAGTCATTAATCATTTTAGATATACTCAAAACACAACGCAAGCGAGCTAAGGAACTACTTGTTGCAGCCCTCTAACGAGGTATTCCCGGAGGAATATTGAGTGGCACCACGCACATGCCTCCGACTAGCTTGATTCCCGGGAGCGAGAGATAACGACTAAGACARGATCAACTTKATTGTTGATAGCTACTAAATTAAGACACTACTCAACTWTATCAAGTGAGACATTACTTAGTCTAGTATYGTSGTAGGCCTACCCAATTTAATTTAAAATTGATATATACAATTTATGAWTTTGTGTYGCCAAGTTGTGCGTGCTAATAACTGTAATGAAATTCTTAAGGCATACCCATTTTAATTWAAAATTGATATATACTAAYTGTGAGCACATTCMTGATTCATTGCTTATTTAATTTAATTTAATTTAASTTTGATTAATATTTTGATATTTGAGCACATTCCATTGCTTCTTTGGATARTATATTAAAWTAGAATGTATATACTATATATAGCATCAATGAAAACTTAACATGCAARTCATTCCCATATTAGAATGGTTAGTAAAATTTTGGGTATAACTCTGGTTAGAAAGTGTGGTCATAATTTCATTCTCTGCTWTAGAGAAGTAGATAGAAGTCATGCACTTAAAACCATGATTATTTTTTTTTAGGGAATCTARCCARTGTGTTTTTCTAAGGATTCTCCACTTTATACAAGTAGATAGTGATCATRCACTCAAAACAAATTGTCAAAGTGTGGAGGGAATGAAGCAATGTTTTTATAAGGATTTTGTTTTTCTAAGGATTCTCCACTTTATACAAGTAGATAGTGATCATGCACTCAAAACAAATTGTCAAAGTGTGAGGGAATGAAGCAATGTTTTTATAAGGATTCTTACGATTGAACACCTTTCAATAACATTAGAAGGGATCCTCTTCATGCATTTTGAAAAAAATTCAGTCATTTTCATGATTAAGGTAGAAGGAGAGGCATGAGAGGTAGAGTACATTCCTACTGGAATGACTTTTAAGATTATTTTAAGCCTATTTCAAGAAGTTGTAAGTTAGCATTTTTTTTCTTAAAAAGTAAATCCATTCGCAGATTATTTTAAGCCCATTTCAAGAAGTTGTAACTTGTAAGTTTGAATTTTTTTTCTTAAAAAAAATAATTTGCATAGCACTTGAAATTAAAGTATACAAGTTTAAACTTTAAAGATTTTTTTTTGGAAATTTAAAAGGATTATAAATTCTAAGTTTTCAAGTTTAAAGACACAAATTTCAATTATTAATAATAATTTACATATTTTGTGTCATATTGTTTCATGTTTTTAATGTACAATTGTATGTTGTGTATTAACCACCAGGGAAATCATGGAGACTGGGAGTCCACAATTTAGGGGGAAAGACACAAGTTCTACTCTAATTCCAATTTCAAGCCAAAATCAAGTCCAGCAAAGCACAAACTCCAAGAAACCGTTGTTAATGTATGTGAAAAAAATCACTAAAAACAAGAAAAAAAATATTGGTGGTTGTGAAGAATGGATGTGCACATTGTGCAACCATGTATTTAAGGGAAGCTACACTAGGGTGTGGCATCATCTTTTGTCCATATCTGGTGAAGGGGTTAAAGGTTGCACATGTGATATTGAAAAAAGGATGGAGTTAACCAAGCTTCACATGAGTTCCTTAGGTGTTAGTGAAACATATGTGAACAATTCACATTCTTTTAAGGTACCTATAGTTGTATCATCCTCCCATGATACACGAGTTTTAGTGAATCAAAGTCAACTAAACCAAATTGACTGTGAGGAGGGTTATACTTTCGTAAGGAGTAAGAGTTCTACTAGTGTTGCTACTGAACAAATTCATAAAATGTACAATGTGGTGCATAGGGATGTGGCTGATGATGTTGTTGCTGATTTTTTTATGGCAAATGGAATTTCATTTAATGCCACACGTTCACCATATTACAAATAAATGGTGAGAAAAATCATAGTTTTGGGGCTAGGATATACACCCCCAGGTTACAACAAAGTGAGGACAACATTGTTGGATAAGGGGGTGACAAGAATGCAATGGCTTACAGGGGACCTGAAACAATCTTGGATTCTTATAGGGCATTCAATAGTCATGGATGGTTGGACATACATTCAACAAAGGCCATTGTTGAATATTATTGTCACATCTTTAGTAGGACCTTGTTTTTTAAGAGCAATTGATTGCAGTGGAAAACTTAAGGATGCTACCTTCATGTTTGAGGTATTGAAGGACGCAATTGATGAGGTTGGTCCTTCAAATGTAGTACATGTAATCACAGATGCAACACTTGTTTGCAGAGCAACGAGATTGATGGTCCAAAGTCGATATAGGCATATCTTTTAGACTCCTTGTTGTGTACATGCCCTTAACAATGTCCTCAAAGACACTGGGAAAATATCTTGGATTTAAAAATTCATTTCAAATGCAAGAGATATACAAATGTTCATTTGCAACCACCATGCATCATTAGCAATTTACAGGATGAAAGCAAGGAAGCAATTTTTAAAACCTGCAGAAACAAGATATGCCACATACTTCATTCTTCTTCAGCGTATGATTGAGGTGCATGCATCCTTACAAGCCACTGTTGTTTCTCGAGAATGGAATGCATGGTCCCGGTCTAAATCAGCAGAAGATAAGAAATATGCTTCTTGATGAAGATTGGTGGTCTGAGTGTAGATATGTGGTTTCTTTCACAACTCCAATTGTGGAGTTGATTAGGTATACAGATTTTGATTCCCCTACTCTTGGGGAAATATATGAATGTATGGGTAGCATGGTGGGCAAGGTAAGGCACATAATTCATCAGAGAAACCCCTCTTTGGATTTTTTCCAAGAAATCCACAATATAATAGACAAGAGATGGCTCAAACTCAATACCTCTCTTCATGTGGTTGCATATGCCATTAAAACAAAGTGGTATATGGAGAGACCAAATAGAGTTATACCAATTGATGATGAATGGGTAAAGAATGGGTTTCTTGATGCCATAAGCAAGATGTATATTCACGATGAAGTGTGATACGAGCACAATTTATTGATTTTGGTACCTTAAGCCCCCCTACATTCACTCGAGATGCAAAGCAGGGCATCAATATTTATGCACAAAAGAATCCCATTGGATAGTGGAGAATGTATGGGGGGGAAGTCAAAGAGCTTCGACAAGTTGCCTTACGCTTTCTATCTCAAGTTGTTAGTTCCTCTGCAACAGAAAGAAATTGGTCCACCTATAGTTTCATCCACTTTGTTAAGATGAATAGGCTTACCTCAAATAGAGCAGAGAAATTGGTTTATGTGCATAGTAGTCTTCGACTTTGTTCAAGGAAGCTACCTGAGTATTTAGAAGCCCCGACAACACAATGGGATGTGGATGTTGAAGATCCTACTCAGATTGATGATGATGATGATAATCCTTCACCAAATGCAGGCTTGGTTGGCATACCCTTAGATCACATTGCATTTAATCTTGGTGATGATGATGATGATGATGGTGATGATGGAGGTGCAGTGCCTAGTGAAGCTCAAGCTTATATGGATAGCCTTGCAGTTGAAGATCACACTTTATGATAACCTTCATTGTTAATTATATATTTTGAGCCTTCGTATTTAAGCATTTTTGGACTATGCTTTACTTTGATCATTTTTCCAGCTTTTGAAATATGTATTACTTTAGGCATTTTGCTCATTTTTGAACTATCTATTACTTTAGACATTTTACCAATATAAATATCAATATGATGTGGATGCTTTTGTTTCATAAACTAAAATACAAATATAATCTTTTAATAATTTAAAAGCATAAATATTTATCTTTAATATTTATGGTTTAAGTGTAAAATTGCTCTTCAAGATTTATAAATTATTAATTATTTTTTATATTTTAAATTTTAAATTTTAATATATATTAAAATTTAATATTATATTATTTAAATTTTAATATATATTATCTCCGCTCCCAATTTAGGAGAAGCTTTTAGTGGTGCGGTTTATAAATTATTAATTATTTTTCATATTTTAAATTTTATAAATTTTAATTTTTAATATATATTAAAATTTAATATTATATTATTTAAATTTTAATATTTATTATCCCCGCTCCTAATTTAGGAGAAGCTTTTAGTGGTGCGCTCTCAATTTAGGAGAAGCTTTTAGTGGTGCGCTTTCAATTTAGGAGAAGCTTTTAGTGGTATCTGGTACCTAGATAGGAACTTTAATCCATTTATACATTTAAAAATGCAATTTAAACAATAGAAAATGATGATTTTTCCAATTCTTCCTATTTAAATGAAAATTTTCAAAAAATAAAATATTTAGACAACACTTATTATTAATTTAATTTTGTAGGCAATTTAATTTTGTAGGCAATGGCCCATAATATCATGGGCATATTTAGACAACACTTATTATTAATTTAATTTTGTAGGCAATTTAATTTTGTAGGCAATGGCCCATAATATCATGGGCAAGTGATTCAATTCTTCCTATTTAAATGAAAATTTTCAAAAAATAGAATATTTAGACAACACTTATTATTAATTTAATTTTGTAGGCAATGGCCCATAATATCATGGGCAAGTGATTCAATTGTTCCTATTTAAATGAAAATTTTCAAAAAATAGAATATTTAAACAACACTTATTATTAATTTAATTTTGCAGGCAATGGCCCATAATATCATGGGCAAGTGATTCTTAGATCTATCATGGGCAAGTGATTCTTGAATCTATAAATTTTGATTTGAATATAATATCAAAAAGGTTTGATTTTCAAATGTAGATTTCATTTACGGATTCAGAAATACAATTTAAAAAACAAAAAATAATACAATTTAAAAAACAGAAAATAAAATAAATTGAGATTTTACCTAAATTAAATTTATTATTTATATCACATTTATTTATGTCACAGAATAAAATTTAAAGAACAAAAACCAGAGATGGTTTATAGCCAGCTAGGGAGGGCTTCAAGCTCCCAGCCTTGAAAATAAAATAAATTGAGATTTCACCTAAATTAAATTTATTATTTATATCACATTTATTTATGTCACAGGATTATGGTGAAAAATTAAAAATCTTATAAATAAATAAAAATTATATATATAAATTTTATAAAACATTGACACATTGGTCGAGCTTTCTGAATAATGTGTAGTGGGTTAAATCTGAATAATTTGCCTCTTCAAATATTTTTTTACGGCAAAACGGGGTAAACCGAAAAAGATTTATACAAACTCTCCACTCATTAAAAAGGCAAAACAAAAAAGATTCAAAACCTGAGCAGAGATTTTCCAAACAACATTGCAATTGTATTAGGAATATTTTACATGATTTGCCCTCCCTGTGTATTCTTTCCATCCTTACCCTCCATTAACTCGAGTTTGCAGACATTATCGAAAGCAAATTGAAGGCCGGCCACAAGCTCTTCGTTGCTCAGAGTGCGCTCCTCCGCAATTGTATCCAGCCGCCTTCCGCTGAACCAATTCCGCCGATTCTCTGAACATAATAATCTGCGCGGCGGAGCAATTTCCATCCACCTTGTGCTCACTGCTGCCCTCGCCGCCATTGATTGATCCAAACAGATAACGCTCTCAATTACAATGATTTCGTTGAATCAATGACTAACTGACCTGCAACTCAAGGTGCGAGGGAAGCCTATATATAAATATAAAGACTTCAACGGGATCGCTAAATAACGGTAAATTTTCTGCGGTAACGGGCGTTACAAGACGGCAATTTGTATGTCACTCTCACCTGTAACCATCAGCACTTCTCCACGCGGAATGCAAACTGGCCACGTGGAATCTCATTATAAGTTTGTTCTCAGTAGACGGTTGAGCAGCTGCCGTGGGAACGAAGTCTCTCTTTCGAAATTTTGCCGTCAACGTCATCTGTCATTCTCAATACCGACAACGGCCACGTTGCCAACGGGGGGTAAACGCTGACAGTGTAAACACTGTCGAACGTGTCTTGATCACCTGTTTTCCTACGGTGCAAATTAAAAGTTCAGGTGAAGTTGGAGAATAAATAAATATTTAAATTTAGATGAATTAATGAACTGGTATCATTGTGCTGAGGTGTACAGAGATCTTCTAGAGTGGGTGCTACTATTGACATTATTTTCCATGGACTGCATATGACACGTGGCGCGAGCTACCGACGTGGAAGAATGGAGACTATTATTATTTATTGCTGGGCAAATTGTGGTCCAGCGCTGTGCACGTTGTCCTGTGCATCTCATGACGTGCCTTTATTCTAAGCCTACATTTGAGCAGATGGCGTCGTAGCAGAGTTTGTTGATATTTTTTACTATTAATATCATCTGTCATCATCGATGCCAACAAGGCCACTTGCCAACGAGGAATATATAGTGGAAGCCTGAAGGGTTACTTTCACGAAATACAACAATAATTACTAATTCTAGATTTTATATATATTTGAATTATTGATCTGGCGTCATTGTTGTAATGCGCTGTACATCGGTTTTCCAGGTGGATATTAATGTAGACGATAATGTCTTTGAGAGATACCATGTGGCATGGACATCACTGACAGTTGTATAATTAACATCGTATTATTGCTGGCCAACTTCTAATAAACATACGGTGTGATTTCGTGTACGTTGACGTGTCAATGGATAAATTAACATTCTAGATGCATTATTTTTAATTAAAACCATAAAATGTGAATTCTAACAAAGCCTAATAGCCAAATCTATATACAAATCACTTTTAATTTTTATTTATTTTTTAATCACTATGTTGTGGAGAGGAGGTAATTCCTATACATATATTATATAGTTATTTTTATAAAAATGCAAAATTAACTATTAGAAATTTTCAAATTATATATATTTAAAATTAATATTTAATATTTATTCAATTTTCAAAATATATATATTTAATGTTTTTTTAATAATAACATTTATTATTATTGATGCTAAGTGCATAATATTTATAATTAAATATGAGCTTTGCCCATACTTTGATAGATTTTTAACAATTTTGTACAAGGTAAAGTTTCATCCAATAAGTCGTTAACCTAATAATTTCGGATAATTCAATGGATTGGGATACTATACAATAAGGAGTGTATTTACAACTTTTTATTTTATTTTTATGTTGAATTATGGTCTAATAATTTCGGATAATTCAATGGATTGGGATACTATACAATAAGAAGTGTATTTACAACTTTTTATTTTATTTTTATATTGAATTATGGTCTTTAAATAGTTGGCATTATACATTCTCCTAGGGTTGGTCAACTATAAATAAATTGAGAAAGTTGTAGTTGTGTTTTTTTTTTTTGCATGTTATTTACATTTCATTTGTTAGTGTTTGTATACATGAATATTGATTTCACTATTATTTCATAAGATATTTCATTTCATTTTTTTTTAAGTAAAAATTTATATTAATTTTAATAATAGTTTAAAACTTGTTATTTAACATTTTAACAATATAATTAGAGTGAAAGTTGAAATAAGTCGTATTATATCTTAAATAAAAGTATCCACCTTAGGGACTTTTTTTTCCAAGAGAAAATTATCTCAAATTTATATAGAGTATAAATTTGTTTACAAAGCCAGCAACAAGTTGTGATCATATCAGTGCAACTCCAACATCCATGCTCGGAGGCAAACAAAGCACCACAACCCAGTAAAAGCACACAACCCAGCACAACACGCAGGCTGTGAACAAGAGAACCAAAAAAACAAGGCAAAAAAACCCAGGAAAAAACAACGCCGACAACAATAAGGCCCCCAGCGCCCAAATTGGCGCTCCACGCGGGAGCAGTCACAGCTGCCCATCGATGCTCCCCCACCGCCGAACGAGACCCCTCCGAGGAAAAGCTTGGGGAAAGGAGGCACCGAAATAGCCCCTCGGACCCTCTCGGCCCCCAACAGCAGCAGAAGAGAAGGGACTCCGACAGCAAACAGGACCCAAGCGCCCACACTGGCGCATCACGCGGGTGCTAGCGTAGCTGCCGAAACGTTCTCCACCGCCTCCGCGACAAGACCCCACCGGAATAGACTCCCCGAAGAGCCGCCTTGCTGGCCACCAGTGGATAAACCACCTTAAGGACTTGCCCAACACAATAACAAAAGAGAGGAAACATCTTTAGCCATTAACATTGACATATGAAACCATCTTTTGCTATTAAAAATGGAAAACATAAGCAAAGAATAAATGAAAGTAATATAATAGGAATCAAATAAAGGAATGTGTTTTATAATGTCAAAAGTTTATTTGCATTATAATTTTTACTATGGTAAATGTAAATAAATCAATATTAACAAAAAAAAATAAAAAATCAACAATAACTTCAAACCTCAATTGTAATTAAAATGTTAAGCAAAAGTTATATGTATTTTATAAGAAAAAAATATTTACAGATATACACGATGTTTTTATTCATTGAACTTGCTATATAGCATGTGTGTTTATGGGTTATTAAAGAGTATTTCTAATTTTACTAAATATTGATAATTTGTTTTTGTTTTTTTTTTTTTAATTTATTAGACAATGTAATTGTTAATCAAATTACATATTTACATTGTTTAAATTAATTTTTTAAATGCTTAAAGTGATTCTCCCTCAAAACCCCATAACACTATAAATATGTAATCTCAATTTACAATTCCAACTATCCTTCTAAATTTCTAAAATATTAAACAAAACTCATAAAAAAAAAAAAGTACTTCCTTCCAAAAAAAAGTTAAAACAAACTACATCTTCAGAAAATACACAACAAAGATTTATTCAACAAAGATCATTGTATAATTGAGTTGCTAAAGGAAACGAGTTAGACCCATTTAAACTTTAACACCAAAATGATTTTTTAAAATTTATATAAAAACAAAAATAAATAATAAATAATTTAAAAATATGACTTACAAATTTTAATAACTTCTTCTTAATATAAGTAGGCTTTGTTTTTAATACAAAATTGATTTAAACCATCCCTTCACCATTTTAAAATTTATTAATCAATCGTCCTAAATTTCGGTTTACGCTTAGTAACCAGTCTTTACACAAAATCCTTACACTAATTAAATTAATTAAATTGTTAAACATTTACCAAAATTTTAAATTAACATAATTTTAATTACTAATTTAGAGTAACATAATTGTCTTTATTATGTTACGAGACGTTTTCTAGCTTCTTTTATAAAATGTTTTCTTTAAATTCTATTAAAAAAGTTTTTATAAAAATGTATCCACAAGCGAAAAACCCTAAGAACTATAGTAACCATCAATAAGTACACCTTCGATGAGTTAGGTATATATCAAGATTATTCTTTTACAAAGCATCAACATTATGCTCCCAAAACTTGTCCCCAAATATTTGTTGATAAAGTGATATTTGTTGATAAAATGTAAGAAAGGTAAATTTTAGAACTACAGAATTAGGTAGATTAGAGAGATAATCATTGCAAGATTAGGTGGTGTTTAAAGACACCATTATAACACTTAAGCATTAGTGAGCATAATTGAGTAGACATAAAAGTATAAAAAACCAAAAGATAACCATACATTACACATGCTTCACATGTGTAGATCGAACCATAAGGTCATCTTATATAGCATCAAGATGAAATCAACTTCCTTGAAGTGAGAAAGATGAGGTCCATTTAGATTGGTTAAGGTACATAGTGAACTCCTTGAATTCTTCCTTATTGTGTGCACTAGTCAACTGCTTTAATTGAACTGATCGAACAATGGATTAACCAGTTGACTACTCAGTCGACTCTCCTAATCAATTATCAATTGATTGTCTCGAGAAGATCCAGAGGTGTGATGAACTTGCTTAACCTATTGTTCTAACAACCCCCCACCAGCGTAGTTCTCTTGAGATTTAGGAGGTAAAAATACTTATGTACACCCCCCATAATTGTAGTTTCTTGAAGCCCAAGCATCGCCTGAAGTTTCACAAACTTAGCTTCTGATAAAGGCATTGTAAAAATATCAACAACCTAATCATATGTCCTGCAACAAACAAGATTCACAATATTATCCTATACCAATTGTCTCAAGTAATAAGCATGAAGCTCCACATGCTCCATCTTACTGTGTGCAATAGGATTCTCAACAACTTGTATCGTACTTTGATTTTCACAATTTACCAAAATCGACGTCTTGATTGGAAAACCAAGTTTGTTCATGAGATGTTGAATCCATACCTCCTATGTGCTAGCGTTTACTACACCATGGTATTCTTCTTTTTTGGTCAAAAGTGAGACCACCTTTTTATTTTTACAAGACCAAACTATGGGTCGAGAACAAGATGAAATACATAGCCAAAGGTGGACAACTTGTCATCTCCATCTCCAATACAAGTCGATTCAGTGTAACTGACCAACTAGTTCACATTATCATTGCAAAACTTTATACCACAATGATAAGTGCCCTTGATATAATGAAATTTTTTATTTGCGACCTTCAAGTGATTTTCCAGTGGATTCTGCATGAACCGAGAAACCACACTAACAATAAAGGAAATATCAAGTTGATTGTTAGTTAAATAGACAAGGTTACCAACAAGTTGTCGATAAAGTGTTGCATTGACTTTCAGGGAATCACACTCCTTGGTTAGCTTCACTTCCTACTAATAAGGTGTGGCACATGGATTACAATCTTCCATATTGAAGTTTTGTAAAAGATTAAGCACATATTTAGTTTGAGAAATAAAGATACCATCATTCATTTGCAAGACTTTGATGCCCACAAAGAAATGTAACATACCAAGATCAGGCATCTCAAATGTATCTATTAATTGTTTCTTCAAACCCAAAACTAAATAAACAATGCTTCCAATACTGACCAAGTCATCCACATACAATGAAACAATTATAGTTACGCCTTTTACATTTAAAACATAGATAATATGATATGATTCACAATGTTTGAAACCAATTTTGAGAAAGAATTGGTTGATCTTCTCATGCCATGCCCTAGGGGCTTGCTTCAAACCATACAAGGATTTTTTCAATCAATAGACAAAACTACCATCTTTTTCAAAGCTTGGGGGTTGCTCCATATAAGCCTCTTCGGTGAGATCACCATGTAGGAAATCACTTTTGACATCCATTGGATGTACCTCCCATCCAAAATGAGTAGCAAGTGAAAAATCAGTAGAACATAGTTCATCTTTGCAATAGAGGCAAAGGTTTCAATGTAGTCGATGCCTTCTTGCTAAGAAAGTCAATTTTCTACCAAATGAGCCATATGTCTTTCAACAACACCTTTATATGTTAATTTGGTCTTGTAGACCCATTAACACTATACCACATTCTTTCCTTGTGGTCAAGGAACTAGGTCCCATCAAATAATGATACTCATCATCCATAACATTCTCCCATTCAATTCGACCATGTGCATCCACATATGTACTAGGATCACATGCCACCAACAAATGTGTCATTAGAACAACACTACAACATTGTTTCTGACATCCAATCTTTCTTGAGTCATTAACATCTCATGCATCAACATCAATAGCTTCAATTATCTTAGTATCGCATATGGGTAGACAAATAATCTATGTAGAAGGTGTACCTAAACCAAAATATTCATTAGAAGAATGATTAGGGGTTCCAAAGCTTGTGGTTGACTCTATTGTAGAAGGTTAAATGCAAGTTAGTTATGGTACATGAGTCAACTATCTAGACGACAATACATTATTGTAGCTAGTCAGTCCACAATCTATTAAAATTTCCAATTGATCACTACTCAACAACCTAGAAGAAGAATTCAACAAAGTAACACCCGAGGTTTTCTCATAAAAGCAACATCTCTTCTTCAAATAATTTCTTGTTTCATTGGATCAAACGATCTATAGGCATTTGATTCTTCCTTTTATCATCCGAAATGTGAGCCCACACTATGCATCTGAAGGTTCTAAGTTGTCTTACTAAGGGTTTTCTCCCACTCCATTTCTCAATGGGGGTCGTATGCCATATGTCTTTTGTCATAATTAGATTCAATAAATAGGTTGAGAAATAAACAATGTTTTCCCAAAATCTAGTTGGCAACCCTTTGTCCTTAAGCAAATAATATGTTGTTTTTACTATAGTCTAACTCTTCCTTTCTTCAACATCATTATGTTGAGGTGTGTAGGTCACAGATCTATGCCAAGACATACCATGTCGAGACAAGTAACTTTCAAACACCTTTCCCACATACTCTCTACCATTGTTTTATCTTAAACATTTCACAAGTCGATCACATTGATTTTCAACGAATGCCCTAAATTTCTTGAACTTTCCAAAGACATATACTTTCTTAATCAAGAAATATAACCAAGTATACTTGGAAAAATCATCAATTAAGGTCGAAACATGCTTGGCACTTTGTTCAAGGAACATAAGTCACTATGGACAAGTTCTAGCTGAGTCTTTGCTCTCCAAGGTTTCCATGTTTCAAAAGCATCCTAGTGATGCTTTACAAGTGCACACACATCATGTACACAATCAAGGGGAGAAACCTTTTGTAGTCCAGTAGCCAAGTTAAATTTTGGATGTCTAATTCATTCATGCCTATTTTTGTTCCAGTCATCGGTCTGATTTATGAGTGTATTCGGTCCTATATTTTTCTTGGGAAAGTCATAAAACTTATACAATCTATCCTTAGGATCAAGAACCCCTTTAGAAACAAATTCAAATTTATTCTTCATGTCTTTCACAACAAACCAATCTAGCCAAAATTCAACCTTTTTCCAGTCTGGGTGAGTTGGGGCATAGAACACAAATTAGCACTCAAACTAGGTACATGACACACATTGGTAATCACTTCGTTCTAACATTCAATCTTGCCACAACCAAAAACAATGAGTGTATAATCATATGCTACAATGATTTATTTTTTTGTAGCTTCACTTAATGAAGAAAAGAAAGATGCATCTTTAGCAATGTGATATGTACAACGAGAGTCAACTATCCACTCACTTTGAGAAGTGTGATCATTCAAGGCTTGAGAAGCACTAATAGAAAATGTATAATTGTCTTCCTTAGTTTCTGAAGTTTAGTGTTGCAAGTAAGTCGATCATCTAGTCAACATGTCTCCTTCAAGATTTAAGCTTTCTCATCTATGTCTTTGGTCTTTTGCCAACAAGCCTTCTCCATGTGTCCCAATTTCCCACAATAACGATAAGTTTTCTTCTTCCTACTTTTCTTAGTTAAAGTTTGACCACCATGCTTCTTCTTAACATTTCGGTTGATGCAATCTTGTTCTTTCTCCTGATTGCATTGTCAAATTCTTTCTCTATAGTTTGTCAACCTTTGTCCTTCAACAAATGGGCTTGTTTCTTAACTACAATTTCTAATTCATCAAACAATTTTTCTTATGCACTAATTAATAAACCAAAAAAAGAGAAAAAGGGAATAATCCTTACCATCCTCTTTCCTTGAATTCAACTAGCATGAAATGAAGAACATAATACTTCATAGGGTGTCCTCAAATTCATCCAGATTAATTCTATGAGATGACCATATTTCTTTGGAAAATCCTTTCTGCATTCACCCAATTTCAACTGAAATTCCTTCACATGAGCCAAGCAATATTCAATTCTTTCAAAGGAAAGATGATCCAGAGAGATTAATTCTTTATTAGTATGCATGGCCCAGATTACCTTGATAACATCAAATTGATTCTTCAACGTCTTCCAAACCTAATTAGGGCATTCAATCTTTGCTCATATGATCACAAATATTTCTAGATATGTAGGTTGTTATGACTCCTACAACCTCGTCCATCTTCCCATCCATGACAAATTTCTACTAGTCATCATAGGTCATTTTTATCCACTACTTCTTCCTTATCTCTTGATGAGTTTATTATCAAATTTTATGGATTGGTTGAACTCCACCCTTGATTGTTCCTTATGATCAATGGTCCAGGTTTCTCCTAGTTACTATAAATTGAGGAAATTGGTCTTAAATCCAAAAGAGTGGAGGGTGGCTTATGGTATCGATCATTAGCTTGGACCCTAAGGGTCCTTAGGATAGATCATCCATATGATTGACAATTGTATGGATCTCATTTGAACTACATACATGTGTATTCTCTAGCTGATGTAATTAGGAGAATTATATGAAGAATAGAGGCCTTGCTTCCATCGATGTTTCCCCACCTTTGGGTTTTACCATGTAAATCTAATTTATCCTCTCTCTTATTTGATAGATATACTTTTATTTGTTTAATGATTTCCATAGGAGTTTAGATAGGATAGATCTTGGAAATATGTTTCTACATATTTTTCTGTACTTTCATCTAAAAGGATTGAAGGATAAGGAGAACCATCGAACTTATTTCCAAACCATAGAAAAAAATCAAATCTACCATGATGCATATTCAAGCCACCATAAGAGATAAGAACAACACCACAACAACTGTTGGTCCCATGAGCAAATCCAATCATTGAGATTCTCCAATCATCCCCCACACTCCAACACCCAATTAGAAGTTCCATTCACAATAAGCCACAAAAATGGAAATCACACCCAGGGTCAAAGTCCTACCACAAATAAAACCAAAAATAAAATCTCAAACCCTTTACCAAAGGCCAAGCTGACACCAACAAGAACAATGTACATCAATGACAACCCACAAAGCAAGGATACCTAATAGACTAGTCCTTTCTGAGCTAAAACCATGCACCCCAATGGCACATGAGTCACTATCAAGCACCATGTGAAGAAATCTTAGAACCAAGCACCACATGCACTAGCATATACAATCTCATAGACCAAGACCATATATATGGTTTCCGCAAAAGTAAATGGATCAAATTTGGATTAATGAAGCAAAATATAAAAATAAATCTCTATATGATTGGCCAAAGATACCTCACCTCCTCTCTACAACCCTAGACCATCACCTCTTCACACAAGGTCATCCACAAACCCTATATGCTAAAATTAATTATCAATCCTATATTATTGTACATGTTTAATGTCATAATCTGTATATAGTTGAGTAAGATAGTAAAATAATGTCACCATTTGATATGTAAAATAAGGTCACTATTTAATAGGGCTATCCATGAGAGGTCCAAAAGGGCCTAGTGCAAGAAGGCATTGGTGGCCCAGGGGTAGATGGGGATACAGGAAGAGGTAAGGTCCAAATATTGGACAGGGTTGGGGATATATGGGGAATGTATGTCTAAGGTGAATTTTGTAGGGTTTTGTTGCTGGTGCCCCAAGCTAGATTTTGCATGTTTTTGCATCCATGCTTGAGAAAATGTATTGATAGCAAGTTACCATGAAGAAAATGTTTCAACATCATGACCCTAGTGTCCAAGGAACCTTGCATTGTCTTATTGCATTATAGTTTTTGACCAAATATACTAAACAAAAAAATTAAAATCAATTTAAATGCATAGGTAAAACAAAAAATAATTAAATCATTGGTATAGTAAAGGGTGGTTTTTATTGATCAACTAGTATGCATGTACATTGACCTAGTGTCATAATATGATATTCCAAGATTCAATCCCTTAGAGTTGTATGTAGTCTACGAGAGCCTTCACGCCCAAGGAAATGCAACTTAAGCCATGCTTTCACTTAGTCTGGAGATCTTGTGCTCAAAGTTCATGTTTATTGTTGGATAGGTTTTGAGTTGTTATAATTTTTTTGGGTCTTTCTTGGCATGATATTTTGATGCACATGGGAAGAATATGGACACGTTCAGTAGTAGTTCATAATATTTATGTTTAGTTTTGAGAAAGGTTTTGGAAAATAAAGCTACTAATGTAACCAATAACAACACCAACCACGCCCCACAACAATTACATGTGTCCTCGGCAGCGCCTGTAACTACTACTCCTACAACCCCCACAATCACCACCCCTCAATGTATTAGGGACCTTTCTAAGAAAAATTCTTGAAGGTTGGTCTAGATTATGACTATGGTCTTGAAGGTTCAGGCGTAGACCCATATAGAAAGAAGGCAATGCTACCAACCAATGGCAATTGCAAACCATGCTTCCTATGCATTCAACATCTACTAACAAAAGAATAAAATGGCACCATGTACCTATGAATTCAATGGTAATGCGATCATCACCACATCCAATTCAAGTGAGAAAAATGTAACAACTTTATCATTCTTTTACATTCACTGATTGTTGTGCATTGCCATGCTGCCAGAACACAAAAGTTGTTACTTCAAGTACTAATTGTATAGTTCGTCGCCTTATCTTGGTTAAGAGAGGAGTTTGAAACTTTCAAACTTATCAATTACCATGGAAATGGAAAGGATAGATGTACCTTAGAGAATTATTGACATCATCAACGAGGAGTGCGCTTATGATCCAATAAGAATATTGCTTTAGAAAACTTCAGAGACTAATTGGGAAACCATACATCAAGCACATGAACGAATAATGGTTTGACACGAAAAGTGTTATTCCACATATATAATTGAGACATGAAATGTAGCACTACATTAAGCATCACAAATTTCTCGCAGATGTAGAGTTGCAATTAAATGCAAAGTATGCTATAATTCTGGATCAAGAGTAGATGAAGCGATATTTGCACGTGTGTAACATTGTATCAAAAATATTGACAACGCAAAAATAGTGGATGACAATGTGGAAGAACCTTCGGATCTGAAGGTTAAAACATTCAGATCTTTACACAGCTACATATATTTAGGAAAACTCATTTGGGAAACCTATGTACACATTTCGTTAGATCTACGACTGCAGTGCATTGACCTGTATTGTCAAATCGTGTCATCAACGGTGAACCTTGACTACAACATTGAATCGGCTCTACTAATGTTACCAAGGAATATGTCGTCCTTTATCTTTTTTAATTTGTGTTTATGTTTGCATTTATGATCTTACATTTATATTTATTACCCATCGTCATCCTTGCAATAACTGGTTCATTTTATTAACTAGTCAAAATCTAGTTGGAGTAGGAGAAAATCAACTAATAGTGTTGAAGTAGAAATTCTAGGTGTACCAATAGCCAAAGACTAAACAAGGTTTAGTGTAGGAGTTGTGTGATGAAATAGATGAAGTACCTGAACACTTCCTTCATTTGAAATTGAAGAAATGGAATAAGATTGTTTCTCAATGTCTTCTATGTGAGGTACTAAAGGAGATGGAGAGTAGAGAGTGTAGGATCCATAAATGGCGAGGTTGCATACTACAAGGGAGTTATGAATTTGAAGTGGATATTCTAGTAGAGTTTGTTGATCTGTCTAAGGAGAGGATTGCAGAGAGACATTGGGAGAAGCAACCTAGAGAACCTAAGGTGAAGAAATAGAAAGAATTCACCCTATCTTAAGTTGTTGCTACTGTTTTTGATAATTTAAACACTGACTTAACTGATGGTGTAGCTACATAAATGCTTATTTAACAACACATTGTTTTGTCTTTGATTCACTATTCAAGTCATTAATTCGTTGAAATTTGTTGTGCCTAAAGTTATGCCTACAATTGATAAGCTTGTTACTTATGTTGTAACTTTTGTTGTTGGAGTTTTTGCAGCTATCAAAATAAGCAATGCTAAAGTTGTATATGTTTTCTTTATATAACATGTACATGTCATGGACTCATATCAACTAGAGCAGTCCTCAAGGAAGATAACTCAATGATTGAATGAATGCATATGGTACCATTGTTCATGGCCTGCAAACTACAATGTTGTCTACTAACACAACCTCCTCTCTATGTTTTAACCTTATATGGAGCTTAATAAAAAATGTAAACCACATTGTAAACAAGATAATATATTGTTCAATAGACTTCTAAATTTGAGTCATTTCATTGTATTTACAATAATAAAACCAATGAAAGGTGGATAAAGGAGAATGTGTATGAAATTTAGAGCTATACTTAAGATAACTATAAGTACAAATTTCCATTTCCAAGATGATCTTCTGTATTGTTTGATAGGAGAAAGATACTTTTCAAAGATGGACTTGAAGAGTGGCTATCAATAGATTATAAATAGAGAAGGGGATGAATGGAAGACAACATTTAAGACAATGGAACAATTGTATAAATTCTCACAAGGTTGATGAATGAAGTACTAAAACCATTCTTAGATGAATTTGTGGTTGTTTAGCTTGATGGTATTATGATTTTTAGCATGATAAAATATGATCATTTGAGGCATTTGCAACAAGTATTGGAGTGGTTGAAAGAGGGGAATCAAGTAATAAATTTGAAGAAATGTTCCTTTATGAAAGAAAAGTTGGTATCCTTGGGTTTTGTGGTTTTCCAAGAAGAATTGAAGGTGGAACTAGAAAATGTAAGGGATATATTTAAATTGATATTCTCAAAATCACTTTTGATGTTAGAAGTTTCCATGGATTGGAAAGTTTCTATAGGAATTTTGTTTAAAATTTCAGTGGAATATGTTCATTAATGACTGAATGCATGAAGAAGGGAATCTTTCAATGGAAATCAACAATAGAAGAGAGTTTTGAAATCTTGATGAAAAGGGTTATTCAACAACCAATATTATCCTTACTAAACTTCAACAAAGTTTTCCAAGTGGATAATTATGGTGTGATTGGATCAACAATTGGAGCATTATTGAGTCAAGAAAGTAAACCTATTGCATTCCTTAATGAGAAGTTCCGTGAAACCAAAAGAAAGTACCATGTTTACAATTAAGAATTATATACTATAATTCAAGCATTGAAGAAATGGAGACACTAACTATTTCCTAAGGAATTTGTGTTATACACTAACCACCAAGCACTTCAATATATTAACAAACAAAGTAACTTGAGTTAGAGACATATGAAATGTGTGGAATTATAGTAGAGTTACTCATTTTCCATTTGAAGAATAGATTAGAGAAGTCTAATTGGGATGTTAATGCATTGAATACAATAATATTATTGTCAAGTATAATGGTTATTGAGGTTGTGGGTCTAGATAATATGAAGGTCTTATATGAGGATGATGTAGATTTTGTAGAGGTTTGAAAATATTGGAAAGAACCATGGAGTGGGGACATGACTATATTTTTTCGTTTTTATTTAGGAAGGATTGTTATTCAAGAATCAGTGGTTGTGAATACCAAGAGGCTCCATGAGAGAGAATCTCGTCATAGAATTACATAGTGAAGATTTGAGTAGTCACTTCAACAATGACAAAACTAGAGCTTTGGTTGAAGAAAGATACTTTTGGCCAAATATTGGAAGAGATGTGAGAAGGTTGGCTGAAGGATATGTCAATTTGCAAAAGGAAGGAGCCAAAATGTAGGTTAGGATACGCCCAAGTTGTAGGATATGTCAACTTGGAAAAGAAAGGAGCCAAAATTCAGGTTAGTATACATCCTTACATGTACTAGAGAAGCCTCAAGAATATTTAAGCATGGATTTTCTTTGGGATTACGAAGAACTAAAAGAGGTAATGATTCAATCGTGGTAGCTATGGATAGAATTTAAAAAATATTACATTTTTTCACATGCGAGAAAACAAGTGATGCTATGAATGTTGTTTTTTTATTATTTAAAGAGATAGTTAGGTTGCAAGGGTTACCCAAGAGTATCACTTCAAATAGGGATACTAGATTCCTAACACATTTTTAGAAAACCTTGTGGAAGAAGTTGAGATCTAGGTTGCAGTTTAGTTTTACGTATCACCCTCAGATAGATGGACAAATATAGATTGCAAACATAAGTATTGGTAATTTGTTAAGATGTTTGGCATGAGATAAACTAGGGTATTCTGATACGATCTTAGCACATGTTGAGTTCAATCAACATATCTACATGGAAGACGCCTTTTCATATTGTGTATGGAAGATAACCAAAGGGAGTGGCAAATTTGTTGAGTTTTCCAATTGTAGAACACGTGAAATGTGTAAATGTAGAGATATTTGCAAAATATATGAGAGATATACATGCACAAGTAAGAAAATAGTTGCATTAGAGTAATGAGAAGTATAAAGAGAAAGCAGATTCAAAAAGGAAAATGAAGACATTTACATAAGGATACTTAGCTATGGCTCACTTAAGGAAGGAAAGATTTCCTTAAAAAATTAATAATAAACTGAAGTATAAGAAAATAGGACCATGCAAAATCATTAGAAAGATTTCTAATAATGCATATAAGTTAGATTTAGTACCTGATTACATGGACATTTCACTAGTGTTTATTGATGCAGATCCAATATGAATATCATGAAAGCCTTGAAGAAACAAAGGTAGTTGAGAAAAAACTAGTGAGAAATTAATATGAAATAAAATATTAAAAATATATATGTTATGATTTAGTAAAAGCTAATATTGTCCCAATAATTTATCCTAATATTAATATGAAATAAATTATTAAAAATATATATGCTATGATTTAGTAAAAGCTAATATTGTCCCAATAATGATGTAAACAATTAATCACAGGAACCTTATATATGGAAACAACACCTTACGTAGACCCCTCAAAAAAATTTGGTTTATAGCGAACAAATAAATCATATATGCCAAATAAATAAAACTTAAAAGTTAGTATTTTAAGAGAATTAGTTTTTCAGAAGTATCAAAAGAACAAAATGCACAGTAATACAACATGGATTATAACCAAATGGCTTTGTTCTCCGCAGACGGTTGAGCAGCTGCCGTGAGAAGAAAGTCTCTCTTTCTAATTTTTTCCGTCAACGTCATCTGTCGTGATCAATACCAATAATGGCCACGTTGCCAACTGTGTAAACGCACGTGCTTTATTACCTTTTTAAAACCCAGTGCAAATTAAAAGTGAAGGGAAAGTTCTGGTCAGTGGACTATTTAAATTTAACTGAATTATTGAACTGGTCTAATTGTGCTGAGGTGTACAAGGATCTTCTCGAGTGGGTGGTACTGATCACATTATTTTTTATGAAATGTGACACCTAAAGTGAGGTGGAGGATTGAAGAACAAAGTCTCTTGATACTTTTCTTGTGAATGCCAACTCTCGTGATAGATGCCAACAAGGCCACGTTAACAGCGGGGCATACCCCGTAGAAGGGTCGCTTTCACGAGATACAACAATAATTGCTAGTTCTACATTTTATATATTTCGATGAATTATTGAGCTGGCGTTACACGGGTTCTAAGGTGGATAATAATGTGTTGTCCATGACGTGTAAATGGAAGTTTTTAACAAAATAATAGATATTAATTATTCATTGAATACGGCCATATCTCAACCCACTTTCATTCAGCTTTTTCTAGTATGTTTTAATTTACCTTAATAATGCAAAGTTTAAACATTATTTATTTATTTTTATTTATTTATTTATTTATTTATTTTTTGTTTTTGTTTTTAGGGGTAAATTTTCCGATCAATTTTATTTGAAATCTGATTAAAAATTGTTGAAACTCCAGATTTAAGTGATCGAGTCTGTATAATTTGAGGCATGGTGTTGAATCCATTTATACATTCAAAAATGTAATTTAAACAATAGAAAATGGTGATTTTATCAAGATTTGTTTCTCTCAATTCTTGTGAAAAAGTTCAAAAGATCTAATGTTTAGACAACTGGGAAAAAGTTTTATTTAGAAAAATTCTGGACTCACCATCCCCTTGTGCTTGCCTTCACTAATAATTGAGTATGATGAACCTAGACATGTATGTGATTTATTAAGATTATGATAAACACTGACAATTCTATGGTACTATTAAAATTACATATATAATTATTGTCTAGCATACTTATACTTATTGATGTTGTGATGCTATGAATATCGATGATAATATTGTATATTCTTGATGGCTAGATAGTTGTGATAACCTTTGATGATGATTAATATGATCTCATATTATGATGTGATTCACCCTCACCCTCATATGATGCTTATATATGTGGATGCCCTATTAGAGAGATATTTAATTATGATTTATGTGTAGATACATTTTCATGATGAGGCTTATATGGATACCTTGCTATGATTGGTTGGATACCCTTTCCTTTGATACAGTTCATGTTATGGTTCATGATATATGCACATGTTGGATATCTTGTTAAGATTAGTGCTATGACTACCTTGATATGATTAGTTGATTATCTTGCTTTTGATATGGTTTGTGATATATATGCACATGATGGATGTCTTCATGCATGATAGTATTGAATACCTTTCCTTTGATATGGTTCATGATATATATGCATATGATGGATGCCTTGATGTATGATAGCATTTGATACCTTACCTTTGATATGGTATATGATGGATGCCTTGATGTATGATAACATTGGATACCATACCTTTGATATGGTTCACGATATGTATGCACGTGATGGATGCCTTGATGAATACATTTATTGATTACCTTTCCTATAATATGGTTTAAAATATATGCACATGTTGGATGACTTGATATGATGTAGATTTGTATTGGGTATCTTTTCTGTGTAATGTGGTTCATAATAAGATTTATGGTTTATGCTAGGTTAATGAGATACTTTATGGAATGGATTACGATGATGATATTGTATGTGAACATTGACATCTTACATGGAGTAACCTATTGCAGGTTGAGATGATGATATTGTATGTGTACATTGACATCTTAGATGGAGTAACCTATTGCATGTTGAGATCTTAATGGATATTGGAGAATTGCACTCAAGGGACAAGCTCTTGTCTCAATGAGGGTGTGTATCAAATTCTAATGCCTAGAAAGCTTGGGAAAATGGCAAAAAACTTGTGAAATGACCTTCAGGGTAAATGGGTACAAGGGGAAATGATTATAATTCACTTTTACTCTATTCTTCACACTTGTAAGTTCACCCCCAAGACCAAATTCACCCTTGCATGAGTAAGGGAAAGGCCAAGAGATGGGAAGATGTTACATTGTGATGAATTATAAAAGAAGTAGCATGCCCATTGTTGGGGCTATCTGGCTCATGAGGAAAGGCTCTATGGAGCTAAGTATGATTAACACACTTGTGTTATAAGGATGATGGGTTGGACATAATTTTTGTGTGTGCCAATTAGGTTTGTGTGAATTAAGGGGTTGGGAGTGTGTCTGCATCATGAAGAGGTACTAAATATCTGTATGTTTGGCTCCTTGTACTTTTATTTTCGGCCCAAATTGCGAGACGTCATTGTTGTTTGATTGTGATCACAAGCTGAAGGTGGTAGTGATACCCTTGCATAGCAGGACACTACTATTGTTGTGGTTGTGATCACCAACTGAAGGTGGTAATATGATCCTTTCTTGAAGGGGGGTGCCATTGTTCTTGTGATTATGATCACTAGATGAAGGTGGTAGTAAGACCTATGCACACCATAATATTGTGAGATTTGGAGGTGTTGCAATTCCAGGAGCCTCTCCACCACACCTAGGTTGAACTGTTGTAAGCTTGATTTATTATTCTTGATCACCCTTGGTTTAGATTCATCCAAGTTGTTGTGAATTGTGATTCCATTACCTCATTGAGCTTAAGCCTTGCTTGAGGGCTAACACCTATGAAGGTGGTTACATTCGTTGGGTGGAATATTGACCCTTGGTGCAATTTCCCCCAGTTCTTATTGAAATTTTGTTCGCAAGATATTTTACATTATGCATTATTGGATCTGTTGAAGCCTAGTTCATGGGATCTTTATATTTTATTCTTTATGGGAGTTGGAGTGCAAGTAGCTTTGCAATAGACTTTTGCAAACTACAATTTCAAGTATTTTACATTTGAGTACTTAATAATGCATGATTGGTTCATTGGTTGATGATATAGTTTGTTGTGTTGTATGAGCCTTTGGCATACCCTTTAATTGGTGTACTTGCTAACTTATATGAGATGTTTTAATGATTTTAAATCTAACCTACTTGTGATATATGGTCTTATGGTCTTTGTATTTATTTGTGTTTACAAGCTTATGATTAATTGCTTAATATTTGAGATTATTAATACTAAAAAAATTATTATAGGCAACACCTTGATGCGATGCTACATTGATTATGGATCAAATTATGAATCAATATTCTCGATGCAGGGTGTTCATTATGCATTTTCAAACATTACAAATGTGGTCAAATATGGTAATAACTTAATGGTATTTATATACAATATTTTATTAATATTAAATCATATATTTAGTATTAATAATATTTATCTTGGTGTTGGTATTAATACTTATATTTCACCTAGTATATTATTATTTATATGGAATTTAATATGGTTTATTATTATATATTTACCTTCTATATATTTAATATTTATAATTGTAACACTACTTTTTCGGTTAACAAACTTTGCTGAAATATAACACTCACTCTGGATTATAAAAACAATATGCATTTAAGCAAATGAAACACATTTAAACTCAGAGTAAGTCATATAAATTATTGCTATCATAATTTTAAGAATGGCATTAACCATAATTCATCTGCACAACATAATACATGAT
>JZKD02S1817143.1:12305-30010 GCA_000966675.3 Picea glauca
ATCAAATGATACCAATTAATTTAAAATAAACGCAATGATCCTCTTTGCTTCTTGTGAAACCAAGTCCCAACATATAAGTATCAATTTTTTTATACCACATCCTTGGTGATTTTTTAAAACCATATAGGGATGTTTTCAGCTTGCATACTAGCTCCTTCTTTCCCTTCACAACAAATCCTTATGGCTGCTTCATACAGATTTCTTCTTCCAAATCCCCAAGTAGGAATGTTGTCTTCACATCCATCTATTCTACTTCAAAATCAAATGCAGCAGCAACAGATAGCAAAAATATTATAGAGGTTAACTTGGCAACAGAAGAAAAAATCTCACCAAAATCAATTCCCTCAACCTGGGAATAACCCTTTGCTACTAACCGAGCTTTGTATTTCTCCACTTTTCCTTCTGCATTCAACTTCTTTTTAAATACCCATTTTCTTCCAATTGGATTTCTTCCAGTCGACAACTCCACTAGATCCCAAGCCTCATTCTTATCCAAGGCCATTTCTTCGTCCATGGCCTTTTTCCAGAGATTTACATCCTCTTAATCCACTACCTCCCTGACATCTCTAGGATCATCATCAGTAATAGACAAAGGAAAATTTGAACGAAAATCAGACGAAGTATACCTTTACAGTAGCCTTCTTTCTCGAACTGATCTCCTCAATACTGGAGTATGAGGATCTTCTTCTTCTGATTTATGTTCTTCTGTAGAGTCTGTTTCATCATCCTTTAAATCGAACTCTATTTTCTCTAGTTCTTCCTTACTTGGTAGGACTTCATATTTAACAACATCCTTCATTTCTCTAAATACCACACCTCGGCTATACACTACCTTCTTCGTTTCTGGGTTCCAAATCTTATAATCCTTGATACCATCTTTATATCCAATAAAGATACACTTTTCAACCTTCTTATCTAGCTTACTCTTGTTTTCCTTTGAAACATGAACATATGCATCATAACCAAATACCTTGAGATGTGTGAAAGAAGGTTTATTGCCAATCCATACCTCTTGTGGAGTCTTGTCATCCAACGTTGATGAGGGTGATCTGTTGACAAGGTAACATGCAATACCCATTGCCTCTGCCCAGAATTCATGTCCTAACCTGGCACCACTGAGCATGCACCTTGCTTTTTCCATCAACGTCATGTTCATCCTTTCTGCAACTCCATTCTGCTGAGGTGTATATGGAGTAGTTTTATGCCTTTCTATACCGTGCTTCTTACAGAATTCTTCAAATTCATTCCCGCAGAACTCTCTGCAATTATCTGTCCTCAACACCTTAATTCTTTTCTCTATTTGATTCTCAACAATAGCGTTAAACTCTTTAAACATTTCAAAGAATTCAGATTCCTTCCTGAGGAAATATATCCAAGTATTCCTTGAGAAGTCATCTATAAATGAGACATAATACACAGATTTTCCCCATGATGGGACCGACACAGGTCCAAAAACATCATTGTGAACTAGTTGTAAAACTCCTTGTGCCCTCGATGCACCAGAGGGTAATCTTACCTGATTCTTCTTCCCATATACACAATGTTCACGAAAATCAAAATGCAGAGAGCAGTTAGACATACCTTCAACCATACCTTTACTGTGTAGTAGTCAAAGACCCTTCTTTCTGATATGCCCCAGTCTTTGATGCCACAGCATAAACTTTTCTCCAGAGACTGTAGGAGTTCTTTCTTCTTCAACTCCAATATCAGGAACAATGGAACTATTAAACCCATCACTTATAGTGATTCCTTGCATCTTATATAGAGTTCCAAAACGAAATCCCTTCTACAACACCATTGCTCCTCGAACCATCCTGTAGGTTTCCTTTTCAAATATTATTTTTACCCCTGCATCGTCCGTTTTGATTATATAAATCAAATATATGGCCAGTCCTGGGATGTACAGAACACCAGGTAGTGTTCTAATCCTTCCATCTATGAGCCTCAACTTGACTTTTCCTCAACCTATGATTCTGGTTGTCGATTCATCACCTAGGAAAAAATTACCTCCATCATACCTTTCATATTCATAGAATGACTCCCTATGGGGAGTCATATGAAAGGATGCACCTGAATCAACCAACCATGACTCATGATCTTCATGTGTGCTTGAAGAATCCAAGTACACATCCCTTCCTTCCTTGGAGGTCTTTTCTTCTGTAGAAGGAGATTCTCCAGATCCCTTATTTTTCTCAACTTTGGATCTACACTGTTTTTTGTAATGCCCTTCTTTTCCACGTCTCCAACATACCTTTACAAACATTCTAGAAGATTTAGATCTACCCTTAGACTTATATCTCCGACTTGAGAACTTAGATCTATTTCTTTCTTGGGAGCGTCCTCTTGTAAATAATGTGTTTGTGCTCTGTCATTCCATATTCTTTCGTCTCATCTCTTTCGACAACAAGGATGAGACAACTTCATCAAACTTCAAGGAAGTTGTATTACTACCTATGGCCACAACCAGACTATCCCATGAGTTTGAAAAAGAACAAATTAAACTGATACGCTTATCTTCATCTGAAATTTTAATCTCAACAGATACTAACTGACTTACTACAATATTGAAGGTGTGTAAATGCTCTTCCACCGAGTCTCCATCTCTCATCCTCAGGTTATACAACTTATTTCTCAGGAATAGTTTATTTACTAGGGACTTAGACTAATACAACTTCCCCAACTTATCCCATAAATCCTTGTTCGTAGCTTCCTCTGATACATTTAGTAATATTGAATCTGAGATTCACAGTCAGATTGTGCTCTTCACCTTCTGATCCAACTTTTTTCAGTCATCTATTGAAGTTCTTGTAGGTGCAGTACCTGGATCTACCGTGATCCATTGATCTTTGTCCACCAACAGATCTTCCATATTGAGCTTCCATAGCTCAAAAATTTGCCCATTAAACTTCTCAATCTCCATTTTCAAATTGCTCGTCATTTCTTTTCACCTGAAAAATCAATACCACAGATCTCCCACTGTAACAAGGCTTATCACAGTCCTAAGACAAACCCTTGACCATAAAGGTGCCCCCCTGAAGCCAACAAAGCTCTGATACCAAATGTAGATTTTAACCTTGTACAATATTTACTGCAAACATATTTTCAGTAAAAGAATAGAAAAGATACAATGGAAAATACAAACATTCCACAGAGATATTTCCCCTGGAACCCCAAATCGGGAAAACAAGCATATTCTATATTCATTCATAGTGATACATTGTTTACAATACAATCCGGTGGCATCCAAAACCCTAACCCAATGACCTAGATTAGTCAACAACCCTAATTCCTTTACTGGAAATAGAAAACCATCGAAAAAAACCATGTGCTGAAAAACCGCCCAATAATGGACATGAAAATCGAGGCAACATGAAAAACAAGGCAAAAATGCGACACTACTACTCGTGAAAACCTTCAGTAGTAACTACGGTGAAAATTTCATTTTGTTTATCCTTCTATGTGGTGTCCCTTATTCCACCTTTGAATGTGTCCAAGTGCAAACAAACAACATCAGAAGTATCAATATTGCCTCTAGTTTTTCAGTCAAAGAGAGCGATTGCACCCCTAGACTAGTCTCTTGAATCAAGCATTTTCGAAAAAATCCTCCATGAAGCCATGGGATGATCGGGGAAGCTCATACTCTAATTCAATTCAGTTGGGACTTGTTGTGTATTTAACTGAACTTCAAACCTCCACCTTAGTTTTCGTTAACCAGCAAGGAAAGTTATTTAAGGGCCTCTTATATAGATTTACCTTGCAAATCGGTTGTAGGGAGAAGAGATGGAAGATTAAGAACAATTCCACTATGGTAAATACCCTCAATGAATACATCATCAATTGTCCCATGGCATACAAATCTAGTTGGCCTCACAATTTTGCATGCTCAGCTAACAATTCAAATAAAAAGGCTTGAGCTACCCCGGTGAGGGTGTTTGCTGGTAGGGTGTATAGATATGATGCAAATCATCTAGTAGGGGTTTGAGATGATACTCATTATATTAATAAGAACTTGGGATTTCATTCAAGCATAAGAAATCTACTTGTCATGGGATCATAATTGATATTGTTTATCAATCACCCGACCTATAAATAATAAATAGAAATTAGATTGATTAGGCAATGGTTGTTCTAGGGATGGTAATCAATGAGAAAATCATGTGGGGAAAGATTTAGGGGTTTGAACATTGTAGTTTCCTTTGGTTCCCTAGTTGTTCAATGGTTTCCCATAGTTTTATGATTCTAATCTCTAGTCTACCTAGGTTGATGCTTAGTGTTTTGCTTCCATAGGCCATTGATGCATGAAAAATGTGCAACATCTCGTCCATGGGTTATTTATGAATTCACACACGTGTGATATTTGGAAAATGGATGGTGCAAACTTACTTGATGTGTTGAAATTATGCATGGGCCCAATGTTAAGTGAATTACAGTTATGGGTTGAATGTCAATCGAGCGATAATGGCATGTTAAACATGTGTATTTAGCACCAAGTCGTAGGTAAATTGAATTGGATTATGAGTCTCCCAACTTTGGCGAAATGCTTCACCAATATTATCCATAGCCATGCTAGGCACTTTTCCATCTTATCCTTCTATTTTGTTTGTTTGAATTGTGCTCTACCAAAGAAAAGGTAGTTATAGAAGATCCTACAAAATGAGTAGCAATATCAGTAGCAGGTCGTAGGTAAGTCTCAAGTAAATTGAATTAGAGTATGAGTCTCCCGACTTTGGCCAACTGCTTCAGTGACATTCTCCATATCCATGCTAGTCACTTTTCCATCTTATCCTTCTATTTTGTTTGTTTGAATTATGCTCTACCAAAGCAAAGGTAGTTATAGAATATCCTACAAAATGATTAGTAATATGAGTAGCATCATATCCAATAGTGGTTTGAGAAACGGCAGTGGTCTTCTTTGGGCCATGATTTAGCAACCCAAGTCCCTCCTTATATTGGTTGGTTGAGGAGGCCTATCAATTTCATTCATGGTGATGGAAGCTATCAATGCTCCACTGAGCTATCGTTTATTCTTTCCATAATGGTTGTATCCATTCCTATCCATGGAGGTTCTTTTCAATTTAACTAGAAGCAAGGTAACAACAACATATCATAGTTTCTCAATATTCTATGATCCCATTTACAAACCATTGACTTGGAAAAACATAGGATGTCACAAATTGTTGCCTATAGAGAAACATCTTCTAGACACTACAATTGGATTCTTTGATTATCATCTCCTATATATATATATATTATATGGCAGAGTATAAAACACTATTCATGATAATTCTCTATAGCATGGTAGGACTAAAAACTTACTCTTTGAATATAGGATTTAGGAATGAGAGAATGTAAGACATCCAATGATACAGATTTATTAATGGAACAAAAAGGAATACATATGTATGGAAAATAAATACACAGAGATACAATAAAAATTGAATTCTATCAATAAAGAGAATATGTTGAAACTGTAAAAATACAGACTGAAACAAACTTTCTCGAATGGTGGCATCTTATCTCTAAGAAGAGATGTGATGACTACACTCATTCGCAAGAATATGGTTACAATGAGGTTCCAAAGGCATTTTTAACATAAAGAACAAATGAGAAAATCATAAACCTCCAAAAATCTAAGCCTATGAGATGAAGTGCCAAAACTCATGTGGACCCCGATGGGGTAAGTTGGTACATCAACTTATGAGGGTCATAACTTTTGCCTACGATCTCTATTTTAGTCACACGATAGCTCATTGGAAATAACTATCTGAGGAATACATATGGTGTCATCACACTCTGGCTAAGTGTTATAGGGTGATAGTTTCGTGCCCAAAAAACATTTTTTAGGGCCTCAAAACTACCCCAAAAGTTTAAGACCCAAAAAACTAGGAAAGAACTTCCAAAATAAAAATTATTCCTTCAGTCAGTGGAATAGGTGGGATGAAAATATAAACATAAGTTAGGAAGCATTATGAAACTTGATTTTCTGTAATTGGATAGCAACTTGAATGAAAGCAAGGCAAGGAAGAAAAAATTCCAACTTTGTATTGAAGGACTTGATGAGGAGAGGCGAGAGAAAGTACATTCAACTTATTCTTTCCATGTTTATTTATTTGTTGTAATATAAATTGTGCAATTGTTTACTTATTTGATGGAAATATATGCTTCATTGTTTGCACTTGATTGGTACATTTCCATTCCTAGAGGCTTAAAATTATTGGTTTAGACTTTAGAGAATGTCATATGTAGGAAAGGATGGACTCCTTTTTATTCTTTTGTTAGTCCCTCATCATTCAAGGGATTTTTTTTTTGTATGCATAATTGGTATGGGCAACCTAGGTCATGCTCTATTGGCTTGTTATGAAAAACTTGAAGTTTGAGTTCCTAGAAAAACTCCATAGAAAATAAGCTACTTATTAGAAACATTTTGTGGCTATATGGTCCATAAGTTCATTCTTTAAAAGGTATTTTAAGAGGAGTGCGGCATGCTCTATTAGTTTTACAGTGAAAATCCACCAGCATTTGGTGGTTTTGTCAATTTCATCAAGGATTGTACATCCAAGAATAAGATTCACATGAGGCATGATCCAACTAGTGTAGTTATTTGACCATGTTTTAAACTCTGAGGTCTGGCTCCTAAACATCTCCAAAATTTCAAAGAGTTGCAAATGTGCTTCCTACATTGCATCCTTCAACTCCACTTTGTGTATTCTAAGCTGGAACAAGTCCATTGAAATTTACTCATTCCATGCCTTTGTCCTTGAGTTTTGTTTCCTTTTGGTGCTCTTATTTCTAATCATTTGGTTCATTTCTTCATTCTGTAGTTTCTCTATAAAACCATCATGAAAACATACATGTTATATCCATTATCATATAACATTGATCTTTTCCACAGGAGTCCTCAACTCCACAATGCAATATTTATTCAAGAGTGAGTTTGTAACCATAAGAAACACTTATATGTATGGTTATCATGTCACAAATTTGTCACGGGAAATAATGCATCTCGGTGCCCTTTTTCCAACACACCCTCATGATTCTAGCCACTATGCCATGTGAATTTTTAAGTTTCTTCTTCTTTTTTGTACGCACCATCCAAGCTTATGCACCCCCTTCATTGCTACATAGTCCCTTTGGTGATCCATCATTTTCCAATGTTTTCACTTGCAAGGAGAGTGTCAACTTACTACTAGACATATGCTAGTAGTCTATAACCTATGGAAACCATAGGTTTCAGTGTCATAACAGTCTAGCCTTCTTTCTGATATTTCCATCTCCATAGCCATTGTCTCAGTTGTATCACGCACATACCATCATCATGAGATATCATCATATAAATTTCACTTATTAATTCAAATTTGTTTTTTTTATAGGAAATCAAATTTCCCAAGTATGAGATTCCTTCTCATAATGTTTGGATCTTGCAGTTTTAGGTATCAGTCTTCCTTATGGGATTACAGCATTTCCATATCTAAGACCAATCTACCCGTAGTCTTTCTCAATTTTCATTCAGCTAAACAAATTGTCAGTAATTATGCACATTATATTTTATTGCAACATTTTCCTCAACTCATGAAATGATTCCATAATTTTGGATCTTACCAACAACTCAATCACTTCCAGCTACTATTCATATTAAAAGGAATGAAACTATAATTCCATGTATGAACGTCATCTAGCACACCAAGTTATAATGTAATAAAATATTACCAATAAACCGATGTGCCAATACCCATGGCCACATATACACAATGCACCCTTGCATTGACTCTGGAACACCACATATCTATGTCATGTATTCCACTATGGTGGGTTGGAAGTTTTATCGAACACATAAATACATCATCCAAAATCTTCCATATCTAACCACGTCACGGCCTCACACATGGCCAACTTTATTAGCATCCATTTCTTGTAATATCCCAAAATTCTAATAATTAGATAAATCCATAAATTACCCAAAATTATAACAAAGATAAATCCATAGATTACCTAATTAAATAACCATTCATTTGTAATTTAGGAAACCCTAATGAAATTTAAGCAACTTACAAAAGAGTTAAGGAACTTACTTGTGTTGAAGAACCCAACTTACATGTAACCCGGTGACTTCATAAACATAGGCATACCTTGATCCTTGACCTAGAAAACTGCAACACAAAGTGGGAGATGACTCTTCACTCAACCGTGGACCTTGATAATCTAATATTCAATAGAAGTTCACCCCCAAGCCCTTAATCAATTACCCATCCAACAATTCTTTAGCCTTTTTCTCAGCCAAGGAGAGATGTCATGTTCTCCTTCTTTTCCCTCTTTATATAGCATCGATCCGTGGTAAAGCGTCAGATCCCCTAGGATCCTTTATTTACTTCTTTATTATATTTTTAGGGTTTCTCCATAATTGTCGTTACTTTTTTTATTTAATTATGCAAACATCCATAATAAGTACTTATGATGACTGTCTTTAGGATAATTATTATATACTTATTTATTATTATTTATTCATATAAGTATTTATTATGACCATTTTAGGAGTATTATTATATTCCTACTATTATTAATAATATTATTTATATTTAATAATACTATAGGGCATGACATACACCCCTCCTTCAAGGAACTTCGTCTTGAAGTTAGTTTTGATTATGTTACTTATAGGTTTTTAACTAGATCACCATATCATCCTCAACACCCTCTATCAACTCCAACATCTTCCACAACACCCTTTACTGAACTATTATAAGCCACCCAAGTGACTACATCAAGCATCGAAAGTCCACATCACAACACCAAGGAAGCACGAGCACTCTCTAGCTATCCTTCCTAGCTTTCGGAACTGGGCTTAAGCCTACCAGTCTATCCAAAGCCCCAAGGCTCGAGACCTCATCTTCCCAAGAATGAATATGGATCAGTACTCACGAACACCAAGTATCTCGAAAGGATATCCTAAACTCCCTCCACAACAACCAGGTACATCCCCTGGCATCCAATTTCAATCCCACAAGTTACAACACCATCGACGAACAATGTTCCAACCATTATTTGGGACTTCAGCATCAAAACTCCAATACAAGGCATAAGAATTACTAACATGAGTAGTATATTGGGTTTTCCCTAGCCAATAATATGTTATTTGTAATATTCTTCTTCTTGGTTATGGGCTCCCACAAGATCATCAAATAAACCAACCCTCTCAACACATTGGTGGAAAACATGACAATCACCACCTCACAACATGTAGTCAATGCATTAGTCATAATATCAACATCTCAAAGAAAGAATCCACATGGTAACTCTTGCATGTCATCATGAGAATACAAAATCATTGTATGTCACCACATGCTCCTACAGGTCATCATGAAACATCTTAGCACAAATATTTTCATGGAATTACATGATGTCATCACATCAGGAGATATTGTCATAAGAAATGTAACATCCACATATATTTATAAAATATATAACAATATAGTATTACAGCAACATAAAAGTTGGAACCATATATAACATAACCTCATGAAAATGATAATCCTTTGAACACATATCACATGCAAGGTAAATAATTATCATGATTCATTAGCAAAATCAAATTTAATAGCCTACATAATTACTAGCTTTGGATAATATAAAGTCATAAAAATGATAATCATTTAAACATATATCACATGTAGGGTACAAAACTATCATGATTCATTGACAAAATCAAATTTACTAGGTTTCATAATTACTAGATTTGGATCTAAAGCACAAATTCATAATTAAACCTCCATTGGATATACTTGGTTAAGTTTGTTACTTTAAGCTAACTCAACAAGAAATAAGCATTTCCTCCTTATCATTGTGCGAAAGTTTTTTGAATATACTGGTAAGTTAAACCCCCATCATCTAGATTCACATTCTCCAAGCATGGAATACAAGTTTCTTACTCTTTAAACTAGGTGCATATTAGTCTCTAAGACTTCAACTCCTTAATTCATTTGTTGATCACAAAATTTTGAGCACTCCTAGTTAATTCATACCCTCACATGTCAATCCAAGTCATTTTAATTCTTACCCCCTCCCATCATGTTCCTCAATACTTACACTAAAGGAAACTTGTGTGTGAGTAGGGGATCAATTACCTATTATTAAACCTATATAATATATGCTTGAAATAAAATGAGTCATGCTCAATGAACCATGTGTCGTGAATTGCTAACGAGGGAGTGAAACAAATGTCTAGTTGTAATTGAAATAACGACCAATAAATCCAAGCATAGCATCCATGATTTGCAATAATAAATATCATTCTAATCCAAATGAGATATCAAGGATTAAGAATCTATTGTTGAGGAATCATATAACGATATATCATGTATTCGCAATGATAACCAAAGAAAAGGAACATATACTATTGTTGTAAAAGATTATAAAGGATAAAAAAAATTGTATTCATCATCAATGTATCATAAATAATGGCCTAAGACTGATCCACCCCTTTTTTCAACCACACTTAAATTATGACCATGAGAGTTGATCCAAATTTAATAACCAACGAGCACTTTGAACAACCTTCCAAATATAATCACCGGGGGATTGTGACCACGTATCGTCATAACCATTAGGTAATTACCCAAACAATGAAAAGTCAATCAAAGGGAACACATATTTTCAACACAGTAATCATCCAAATTTACATGCGAGAATGCTCTTTTAACCTGAGGCTTCTTAGTAGTACCAAGTGGACATGGAAATAAAATGCAATTTGTAAGGAATAGAGTAATCCATTAATTTTGAACTATGTCAAATAAAGCTTTATGATCTTAAGAGCAATTAATCAACATTAAGGATCGACCCAATTCTATTACCCGCAATTAAGACGGATATGCCCCTGTGTTTTTAGATCATGTTTCAATCATGAATAGAAAAGAAAATGATAAGCATTCATAGTATATTCATTATAAGTTTAACATTAGATTCAAACATCATACCAACTTAAGAATTAAGGAGTTATACAATTATTTAAGATGCATCTTCCACATGTTTTATCATATTTAAATGACTTAGACTTATCAAATTTAAATGACTTAGACTTGAATATATTACCATCAATAGTGAATTTGAATCATCCCAAATAGTAAAATTGATACATCCACAATTATTGAAGAGAAGATAGTGATATATCAATGCTCAAGACTCATCCACCATTATTATCATGTATTTAAGGATCAAGACTCAAGAACATAGTGAGATTACTTTGAACAGTGAAGAAAATTTACCCTTAAAAGTGTTCACTATTTAGGCTTGGAAAGAGACCACAACCTATAACCTATAGTGAAATCAATATTGAAGAACCCTTAAGAACAATCTAGAAACAGATGTAATGTTGGCATCTCATACCAAAGTGTTTTATTGATTGACTTTAGGATGTTATAGGTCATAAATAAACTCATGTTGGCATCTCATACCAAAGTGTTTTATTGATTGACTTTAGGATGTTATAGGTCATAAATAAACTCACACGCTGCAATAAGAATGAGTTTGAGATCTGAATTTTATGTAGAGTATAAATCCTTGTCAACAATGTTGGATAAATAATATGACAATGAATCAATTTCCTCAAGTTGATAAAATCTCCAACTATGTACAAGGTTCAAGTATGAAAAATGTGCTTTCTTACTGCACATACAATGCTTCTCTTACAATAATCATGTTTCTCTCCAAAGGTGACTACCTCGGTGTGCTCACAAAACATGCCTCAATGTGCTCACAAAAAGTATGTTGCAACTGGTGACATGTGTCCAAGACGTTTGTGTATCATGTCAAATATGTTTGTTAAAAATGAAACAAATAGTCATTGATCCACTCTAGATTCCATGGCGTTTAAATCAACTTAGATGTAGTCACTTTTGTTCCAGTTCTTATTTCTTTACTATATAAATGCATTCTTTCAGCCATATTCTATCGCACTTTACAAAACAATCATTTCACATACTCATATGCAATCAACATCCAATAGGAGCAATGTACAACTATAACTCCCTTTAAGGAACTATAACTCCCTTTAAGGAAACAAAGATCATATGATTAACTGTAAAAGATAGTAGATCTCAAAACAATAGATTTACTATGTACTTCAGGGAAATAAAAAATATTAAGAGTTGGACCTGACTCTTACAAACTTATAAATCTTCTCTTTGCACCATCTAGGAAGCCAAAGACTTCAAATCTTCTCTTCGCACCATCTAGGAAGCCAAAGACTTCAATCTCTGGTCCTAGAGTGTCATCTTCCTAGAGTGTTCACTGAGATTGGTCCGATTCCTCCCTCGTTCCTGGCCAGTGCCGCATTGTGCCGGTTGCCATACAGTAAATACAGAGACTCTCTCAGGCTTCGATTTTCCGATGGGGTACCCAAAAATTCCACTGCAAACCGCCCAAATAACAAAAACAGAAGATTATAAATTGTTTTTGCTCCAAGAGAAGCAAGGTACTTTAAAGATTTACAGCCTGAACCAACGAAACAGGAGATCCTACAGAATATTTTCTAGTCTAATACTCTTTAAAATAAAATAGCTTGAAGGACACAATCACCTCTGTAGACCTCATGGGTTGTCAAGCCCAAAATTATAGCGCAGAGGAGCAGAGGAAAAAGGATTCCGTAACTTGAAAATTGAAATAACCGATACTCTTCATTTCCTTGTGAAGTATATCTTCACAAAATGATCAGCTCAGATGATGAGATGCTTCCGTGTGTTGTGGTGGATTGGAAATCATATCCGTCGCCTTGTTTCACCATTTTGTTAGATTCTTTGGGGAGTTGATGCTTCTCCTTCAGTTTTTCCTTGGCGTTTGCAGCGGCCTCCAAGTCTGAGGCTTGTCTCAGAATTCCTCCAGGTTCCTCTGCTCGCATAGCTACAAACCCTCAGACAAAGTGACACGCTGCAAAGAGTGACACGCTTGTGATGACATGCAGCTTGCCACACAAGATTGCATCGACTGTAGTGTGGCCATGGTGCCACCCCTGGCTATCATTAATGCATCCGACCGCCATCTTTGGCTCTCGTTCTCAAGGCAATGCCAGAATCTGCCGCCACCCCTGTTCTCAAGGCAATGGAACCCGCCGCCACCCTCCTGGCTCCCGTTTTCGAGGCAATGAAACTTTAGCTTAAAACAAGCAATGGATTATGGAACTTTAGCTTAAAACACGGTTGGATGGCTTGAAAATCGTGCATAAAAACTAATTGAAATTGCAGGGACATAACAATGAAATTGCATCTTTTCTTTAGTCTGCATTTCATCTAAAAAAAGTTAGCCATAAAAATTGTTGATTTTCAATGTGTATCACGTTCAGTGTGGATGTAACTCACAGACGCTCAAATTTTATGCAGAGGCAACTTACTCTCAATCCAAGGCTGGAGTGTATTGTTTATCCAAGGAAGTGGATGTTTTTTTTTTCAAAGGTTCTATGCGAATTTGAGTTCAGGGTTGCATTTACCTACATGCAACAAATTAAAAAAAAAAATGAAATGTTTTAACCAACCAAAAGATATATTTTACTTTCAATTGAATTATTTATATATATATATAGTTGATCACAAAACTAGCGGCATGTGATAACTTGGTGAAGTTTGGTTGGTCTACCTTCAAATCGAGGCCTCCCTTGGATCATCCTAAAGTGTTTAGATTTGCATCACATTTGGCTTGATTTCATTTTCATTAGTGTTTGGCTCGACTCTTTGTGTTATGGATTATGAAAAGAATTCTATGGATCGATTATCTTGCATGAGGGTCGAGGTTGATTGTTGGCATCCAAGCCACTCCCATAACAAAGGATTCCAAAATAGTATATTGATTTTCCCTAACCCTCGCATATAAATAAAACCGTATCTTTATTATCATAATTACATTCCTCCATCTCTTTTGGATTTACTCAAAGGCCTAAGCACTTTGTCGTTAGGCAGTGAACTTATGGAACTTTGTAATTGCTAGGAAAAATGGAATCTGAAATGGATGTCGTTTAATTTCAATAATGTCCAAAAGGTTTTTTTTGTATTTTTTTTCATTTCTAGTTTCCTCGGAAATATTTTTCCCAACCCAATAAACATTGGCCATTCCTATCAAGGTAGTTTCTCAATTTTTTCTCGCTATTAAAGAAAACATAGTTCCTAATAACCCTGGGATTTACAAGGGACCACTTCTCATACCCAAAAACCTTATATCCTTATCTCTCATTCCATTCTAATTTATCATTTATGACAAGATTATAAAATTCCCAACCTTAAGATTGAATGGAATATCCCCAAATTGTTAATGGTAGTAGAACATAATGTTTGGAAAAAAATATATGAATATTGAATTTACAAAATTTTCATTTATGAGGAAACATTGTCTTGCAAAAACCCTACCCTAAACCTTTCCTGCGGTCGCCATGGATTCCCTTGGTGGGGGCTCCTCATCCCCCCTGCCCCCTCCTCCTCCACCCACTGTTGACATTTCCGCCTTCACCTCCCTAGTTGTATCCCTCCCTAAACAACCAAAGCAATACCATTTGTGATTCATGAAAAGGATGGAAGAGATCCCCTAAGTGTTGGTGTAAGAAAGCTCAAGATCCCTCATGTTGATGTTTGTAGAACATGGTTTGATAGGCCAATTCATTGGGATATGGCATTCATCGAGATCAATTTCCCTCTGGATTGACAAGAATTGGAGGTCACACTTAAAAGGTAGAATGTTTCATTCCTTTTGTGGCAAGGGTTTTTTTTCTTTTCTTTTTTAAGAAAAGGAAGATCGAGATATCATCTTCAGAAGTGGGTCTTATTTTATGGGGGCTTGAGACCTTTACTTGAATCGCTAGACCCCAGACTTCAATCCAAAAAATCACATTTTGTTGGTTGTCCCGGTATGGGTTTGACTGACTTTCTTGCCTCTTAATTGTTGGAATGAGGAGACCCTCAAGGCCATTGGGAATTCTTTGGGTTGCTACATTGACAAAGTTAAGACAAAAGACGGTTTGCAATCATGTGCTAGGATTTGTGTGGAGATTGATTTGGAAAAAGGCCTCCCAAAGGCCATTAATCTTACTCTTCACAAATGGACTTATCTCCGGGAATTCAACTATGAGCGACTCCCTTTCAAATGCAAGATTTTCCATGAATATGGTCACATTGCTAAGAGATGTCCAAAATCCCCCTTAGATCCATCTTCACGGGAGTCCCAAGAGTAATGGTAGCAACCTAAAAGGAAGAAGCAAAATACCAAACCGAGCCCCCAGTCAGAAAAATCCCCTCCTCAAGAGGGAGCTCCCTCCAATCCAAAATCCCAATAAGCTTCTGCCTCATCCTCGGCAAGTGCCAACAAGAACCCTATTCCAACCAAAAATCAATATGAAATATTTTATGTGGTTGAAGAAGAACTGGAAGATGAGGCCCCTCTTACTTAGCATGAGACTTCAAGTCCGATTGGAGATATTCATATTCCTCCATTAACCCAACAAGAATCTCCTCAAATAGATTAGGAGAATGAAGAAATTGTCGAAATCTTGGAAGAATAAATGGATCATGGTGCCACAAGCTTACAATCCAGTAAAAAACAAGGGAGGATGTCGAATAATCAGCACAAGGAAATAGTGGCACTTTGAGAAATCAACATGGGAAAACAGAGTATGTTATATGGGCATACTAAAAAGAACCCAGACCCTCAAGAAATCAAGGTGGCTCAGTGCCCCTTAAAGGGGGAAACTCCAAATCGTCTTGCAAATGATAAAGATCATTTCCTAGAATTGTAGAGGACTAGGAAGTGAATCCAAAGGAGAAATGGTCAAGAATCTACTTAAGGCAAAAAAAACACAAGTCCTCCTTCTCTAGGAAACAAAAATGAAGGATGAGGATGTCCTTCAAGCTATCACCTTCATCTAGAATTCAAGTCACAACAAGGTAGTCAGTTCAAAGGTGGCCATTGGTGGGATTTTCACCCTCTAGAACCCCCTTTAGTTCATATTAGAAGAATGGGAATGTGATTCCAATTGGTTATTGGTCTCACTAGCTCATCTCCCATCAGGTAATCTCTTTTCCATTCTAAATATCTGCATGCTGTCAATTAACAAAGATAAAACATTGTGTTGGAATTTTGTTATTTCTCTTCAAAGTAGATTAAGACCTACATCTTTTATCTTTGTTGGGGATTTTAACAACACTCTACACGATGAAATGGGAAGCTATATTGTTAGAGAGGAATCCAAGGAAAATATGGAATATCGCTTGGCCTCCTTTGATTTAATGGACATTAGACCTTCCTGTGGCTGCTTTACATGGTCTAAGTCACTCTTGCAACAAAATTTAACTCTAGAAGAAGACAATTGGCTTAATCAGTTTTCGCACTTTGGAGCAAGTTTATCTCAATGTATTCAGCAAATCCCTCCTAGTATTTCTTGGCAGATCTGCTTATCAACTCAAGAGTTTTCCATTTGGAAGAACAATCATGTGAATCACATCTTATGCTTTAATGGAGATTTGAAAGGTAACCCAGGGGTGGCAGGAGTGGGTGGGTTTATCTTCTCCCCGAGAGGAAAAATCAGACTATCATTTTCATGGAGTTTAGGAATAGCAACAAATAACCAAGTTGAGGCATATGCCCTTTTTAAAGGATTAATTTTAGCTCAAAGTCAAGGAATTGAAACTATCTCCATCTTAGGGGACTTGAAGGTTACAATTATAAACCATGTTAGGAAAATATCCATCCCCTCAAATATGATTCTCAAAAATGTCCTCATAAGAACTCTCAAAGAAACAGAACCTTTCCGCTCTCTAAGTTTTTATCATGTCCTTTGGATCAATAACTCCCAGGATGATCTTTAAGTCAATTTGGCTATGCAAGACCATCCAGTAACTCTTAGAATTAGTGGCCATGCCTCCAGCCACTTCATCCCATAAACCTGGCCTATGAATTTTACCATTGATCAAATTATGGGTCTCCATTGGGGTCTTGTTTCATGTCTCGTCATGCTCCTTCCCGCATGGATTTTGTACTATCCATCTTCCTGTTAGTGTTATCATAGTTAAGGATTGCATCATCCATTTATGGAAATGATTCCCATGTCTGGAATAGGTCTCATCACATGAGCGACATTGAGGTTTGCTTGGAGGAACGGGTGCTAGTGAACAATCATACTCAAACGTGGCAGCCTTCCACATGTAGTTGAGGTGGCTTAAATGTAGAGAAGATGTTTGCAGGAAGCATGTGTTTGGGATGTAGGCCTATGGCTCCTGTGAGCCTACCCAAATTGTTTGAAATACTCAATATTCTAGATAATTCTCAGGTTGAATTCATAGAGAAAGTAATTGGTGAAGGGAGGGGAATTGGAATTATGGAGAACAAGCATTTTGGTGTAGTATTTTGGTGTCGGGAGCTTCATGAAGAAGAGTAGGAGGCTCTGGTGGACTCAGTGAATGACCTACATCTCAGGCTTAGCAATTTATCATATCAATTGAAGACCATGATGGAGTTACTAATTGAACAAAGATAAGGGAAACAATTATTGCATGACGAGGTAGAGGCCATCTACTCAAAAGTTGAGGAGTTTTGTTCTCGACGAGTCTCTTCAGCTCCGTCCAATTCGATCATGACCATATCTAATGTTGATTCCTATATGGATCCTCGTCAACCAGTACCTACTTTGAATTCTCCCCCAAAATCTCCAAAAGGGGCACAGGATGAGCAAGACCCTCCAGATA
>JZKD02S1817143.1:30020-48773 GCA_000966675.3 Picea glauca
TTTAGTGTTACAAAATTTGGAAAAAATTTCAAAAAAGCCTCTGCTACAACCTCCTTTATTGATTGTAAACCTCTCAGTGGTAGTATTAGTCAATGATTCAATCTATCAGTGGATAGCATTCCATCCTCTGTCCATTGGTATATTTCATATGATCCATGGATTTTAAAGGAGGTTTTAATGGATGTTCCATATAAATAAATAAAAATTGGGCAGATTGTAGCAGATTTTTATTTTTTTTTCAGTGTTTTTATTGTCAAAACGCACTAGTGCACCATTACATAAAACACCCTAGTGAAAAGATAAATATTAAATGCACCATAACAACCTTACATAAAATGTCTCGGAACATACATAAAACCGAAAAAATGCACTGGTGCACCATTACATAAATTCTCAGTGCATACATAAAACAAAAATGCACCAGTGCGTCATTAAATGAAATGCCCTGGTGCATACATAAGATGAAAAATGCATCAGTTCACCATTACATTACTTCCCTAGTGCGTACATAGGACAAAAATGCAATGGGGCATTTATAGTTACTACGCCCCAGATTCCCATTTTGTTGTATGCAACATCGATGCGCTTGTATTTTATGTATGTCCCGGTGCTTTTATAATTTGTATGTGTCAATCCCTGTATTACCATGTGCACCAAAAGGTATTGAAATTTTGAATATTCGAGATGAGATGTTTGTGTCATCCTATGTTCTGAAGCACCATTGTTTTTATTACATATAAAGCATTGTTATGTTTATTTTATTTAAAGCATCAGTATTTTTATTATATTTAAAGCATTGGTGTGTATTTATCACATGTCCACCGTAAAATTTTAAAACGATATATATTATTGCACGTTATATGCACCAGTGATTCAATATAATTAATATGCATCGGTGCTTCAGTATGCTTAATATCCATCGGTGCATATAACCTCTTAATAAACATTGATTTCTATATTATTTCAGTCACCACTTTGTGAATTCATAAGAATGCACCGATATGTATATATTTTAATTAATTATTTTTTTTAGAAATATTTTTAATAATAATATTGTTTTTTATATTTTTGTTATTGCATTTTGATATAATGATTGCATTGATCTCTTATCGAACGGATTACACCTTTGTTATTTGCAACAATATAAAGCATTCACATATTAAATAATGAGTTATTTGCAACAATGTAAATCTTTCACGTATCAATTAATCAGCAACGCAACATTTTACAATATTTATCAATGCAATAAAATAGAAAAAACATTTTATTATATATGAATAAGAGATCCGTGGTCATACAAAATGGGACAATGTAAAGGTCCACAGTAATCAAAATGGAACCAATATGTAATTGTTACACTTATTGGTAACATGCCCTCATGCAATTGAGACACTATATCCACTACATTAAGAAAAATCCATGATTTGTATGCATCGATATTCCAAAACATGTAACTTGCAATAACATTCAATTATATTGATTCTCATTGATCACTTGAACTATTGTTGTTGCTCGAAGTATGTGTTTCCCTCAATTATTGATTAGTTGTAGGCAATATTGTATTTTGGTTATTTAAATAGATGTTTTCTTGCTCGAATTGTTTTTTACGTTCCAACTGATCATGTTTCATCTACAAACATAGAAAATAAAGTATAATAAGTAAATCTACATTTATAATATAGTATAATATACATGATTGTGTAAATCAAAAAGTGTACCATAGAAACGAGTGATTCATAAGCCATACACATTCTTTCGAAGCTTTGTCTTGTGTCGTGTAACGAAAGATCTTCAGTTGGATCATCTCCATACTTTGTTTCATGCATGTTTAATATGTCATGACAGGCCATAGTCGATATAATTGATACAAAGGTTTCTTATTTTTCCATTAATTATAAAACAAGGGAAGTTAAACAACATATCTACATACAAATTGTTCAATTAAACCTTGATACTTCAACATATACTCACAACCCTCAATTAACCCAATGTTGATCAATTGTTTGGTTGGCTCTTCGTTGTATGCTAGAACCTATTACAAGACATCCATGGACCAATGTAAATTAATTATTTAAATATAAAGATCACAACAAATATGAAAACTTAAGTAACATCAAAAACGTAAGTACTCACAAACCTTGCGATCAACAATTTTCCTCCTTGTCATTATGTATTATGTGTTGATTGGGTTCCATTTTGTTTTATTTTTTACAACAAAAAAATTGAAAATTAGTATTTAATATGATAAATAAATTTGATGTGCATAAAAGAATAAATGAATGATCACATACCTCTAATGCACGTTGTTGTTGGGATGTATCCTCATGTGATGCAATTATGTTCATTTCTTTTACCATTTCCTTGTACACTTTTTTGGACATCCCTACCATTATGTATTGGTTTTCCCTTCATTTGTCACTTAGTATTTTAATAATCTTCTTGAAAAATGGAAAAGCACAATATTTTTTTTTAAATGGACCTAAAAGTAAATATAGCAAAACAAATTAATTTGGTAATTATTGGAACATATTGTGGAAAAACATGTTTAGTTATAATACATTTTATATGATTCTTTGTTGTTATTGTAAGTTTTTTCTATTGTAAGTCTCACAAGTATCATTGACCATGGCTCTAGGAACGTTTCTTGTAGTGTATGTATAACTTGATTCTTGGAGTCACTAGATTGATTTTTGTATTGTAAGTGGAAATTATGTCTATATGTTCTTTCCATTATATCTATCAAAGCTCTGTAAAACAATTTGTTGCTCTCATTAACTCCAAGCATTAGTCCAGATGAACCGATAACCAATCAGTCATCATCATTTACATCCTTAATAATGTGTGTCCTCTTAGGACGAGATTCCATTCTCTCACTATCGATCCCTGCATAACATTAAAAAAATGTGAAATCGAGTGTTTAAAACTTGTTAGCGATTAAGGTTACCATGCCTATAACAACATCAAAATCCGGGAACTGGGAGTCACGGAGCAACTACAAGCTAGGGTTTGACATTCGCGGCCATAACAAAGGATAGCATGGGCACCAAAGGGGGGGGGGTAAGGGTACCCCCTCATACAAACAAGTAGTGGTAGACAGAGGGAAAGGGCCAAGAGGCATAGTTTTCAAGGCACTAGTGACAGGAACCTCAGGATCAGACCCAGAAAAAGGTCAAGAAAGGAACCAGGGAAAAAGTGAGTGCATGGGAGAAGAAGCCAGAGAAACTCACAGTGAGGCGCAAGACACAGCGATGCCCAACGGGGTAGAAGGGCGCAACCCGTGCAAACCCAAAACAGCAATGATACCCAAGGGGATACTGGAGGATCCACAAACGCAACTCTACAGGGACCAGATGAAGATGCATGGGCTAATATGCAAGTTCATAGGTTTGTGGCCCACAGAAAGAACGTTGTGCAACTGGATTAAATACCATTGGAAGCCAAACGGAGAAGTGGAGCTCCACCTGGGCTCGAAATGCTTCTTCACAACAGTATTCAAGAACCTGGAGGACATGCATAGAGTCTTTGAGGGAGGGCCATACTTCCACACCTCAGCAGGACTGTATATGTGGCCATGGAAGGAAAATTTATCCCCAAATAAATAGACTTTCAAAAAGGTGCCAGTCTAGCTGAGATTTTATTCCTTACCCTTAGACTATTGGTTACCCTCTACTTTCGAAGCAATAAGAAACAAACTGGGGAAATATGTGAAGACCTTAGAAGCCACCCTAAAAGAGAGATATACATCTTATGCAAGAATCTTCATAGAAATGGATGTGTCGGGAGCACTCCTAGAAGCCATAAGTATGGAATTCAAGGATGAGGAATGGATCCAAAACATAGATTACGAACAAATCCCCTTCAGATGCATAAGATGCCATGAACATGGCCACCTGATCAGAGAATGCTCTCTTAATAAAAAACACGAAGCTGAAAACCCCAAACCACAACAAGATGAGGATGGGTTTATAAAACTGAACCCCAGAAGCAGAGCAAACAAAAAGCAGAGCAGAACCCTAGCAGGGAATAACTCGGAGACCCGGAATAAAACAGAAGGACGAGACAAAACCAACAAAGGGGAAGAAAACAAAAAGGATTCGGCAAAAGCTCAAGAAATCAGAGAACAAGCAACAAACGAGCCCACCGATCGGCCAAGTAACAAGATGGAACATGGGAGTTGCGCAACCCCAATGGATGGAGAAATCAGAGATGACAAGACCCCCATGCAAGAAGTAGAGGGAGATGCGGAAATGACCCCAAGCGAAGTAGGCACAGAAGATCCTGATCTCAGAGACCTTGTGGAAAGGGAAGGGATAGATCTCCCGAACATACTTGAGCAATGGAAAAGACAGGGAGTAGATAATGTACCAACAGAGCAACTTGACCGCATTCAATACCTGTTTCTCCTAAGGGAGGAAGCCAAAGCCAGAGGACTAAAGTGCACACACGGGGAGATTGGACACCTAGGAGTCAAATTCGGCGAGGGACAACCACAACTCTCACCCAAGTAGACGCGGAGGAAAAAAGGCAGGAAATCAAATAGCGTAGCCCTACATGAGCTTGGAGCGCTACTGATAAACTCGGGTAATATCAAGAAACTCTTCCCCAACTCCCCCCCACATGTTTAAATGAAGGTTATAACCTGGAATATAAGAGGCATAAATAGCCCGAGAAAGCAAAGAATCCTTAGGAATAGACTAAAGCAAGAACAATCGGATCTTTGTTTTATTCAAGAGACAAAATGAAATACAAACAGAATGGAGGAAATCAGTAAACAACAATGGCGCAAGTACAATATGGTGGCTATCGAAAGCCACCAAATGGCAGGAGGAATTCTCACCTTGTGGAACCCACAAGTACTGAGCCTAATAGTAGCCGAAGCAACCAGTCACACCCTTACAGTTCGCATGCAAATCATTGGAAACACAGAGGTGATTCTATGCACTAATGTGTATGGGCCCCAAGTGTCATAGGAAAAGAGAGGAATGATACGAGACTTAGAAGACCTTAAAACCCGATCCAACAACCTCCAATGGATCCTGGCAGGGGACTTCAACATCATCACGTCACTTGTGGAGAAAAGAGGAGGTACAAGAAGATTGGATAAGGATGCAGAAGAATTCTCAAAATTCATAGACACAGCAGAGATGGTAGACCTCAAAACTAATAATGGCCATTTCACCTGGAACAATAAACGGATGAACCAGTATCAGGTAGCAACAAGACTTGACAGATTCCTAGTATCAAAGTCAATCATTATGCAGGGGCTAACCTTAAATTGCAACATCCTCCCCTTGGGGGGATCTGGTCACTGGACAGTGCAACTGGAAGCAGGATTCCAAACCACACCAAAGAATAGACCCTTCAGATTTGAGAAATTCTGGATTGAACACCTGACTTTCAAGGAAAGAATCAAACAGTGGTGGTGGGAGGAGCAACCGGAGCAAGGGACAAGGATGTTTAAACTCTATAAGAAACTAAAGTATATCAAATATAGGCTCAAGGATTGGAACAAGGACACTTTTGGGAACATAAACCAAGAGAAAAACAACATAGAGGAAAAAATGAAAAAACTCCAGGAACCTACATTTCAGAGGGCTATACGGAGGAACGAAAAAAGGAAGAGATCCAGATGACCCAGAAATGGGAAGCTCGATGCCAACAGGAAGAAACACTTTGGCGACAAAAGTCCCGTATCATATGGATAAAGGAAGGATAATGGAACACCAAGTTTTTTGATAGAACAACCATGGGCCAGAAGAGCCCATAACAAAATCTTGAAGATTAAGGACTAGGACGGAATAGAGCGAGAGTCACATAAGGAGATCGAAACTACTCTGGTAAACCACTTCCGCGGGATAGCCCAGGAACCCAACCAGGATAGAATGGAGGCCATACAAAGTATAATCCAGCATATCCCCCACCTGGTCACTGAGGAACAAAATAACAACCTAAACAAACCCATTGCGGAGGAGGAAATTGACCAAGTACTCCAAGAAATGCCCAATGAGAAAGCCCCAGGTCTGGATGGATTCACCGTGGAGTTTTTCAAATCCTGATGGGAAATTGTCAAACATGACGTTTGTATGGTAGTGGAAGACTTTATAAGGTCAGCCTCCATTCTAAAAGCATTAAATGCTACAATGATTACACTAATCCCCAAAGAAAATGAATCCAAAACCCCTGATTGTTACAAACCTATAGCATTATGCAATGTGGTTTAAAAGATAATCTCCAAAGTTATATCAAATAGATTGAAACCCCTCCTACCCACACTGGTCTCACAAGAACAGGCAGGCTTCGTGGAAGGAAGACAGATGATGGACAATATTATCCATGCCCACGAGCTTATCCACACCCTGAAGCTCCGGAAGAGAGGGGGAATGATAATACAACTGGACCTAGCAAAAGCTTATGAAAAAATTAGATGGCACTATATGGTCAAGATCTTGGAAGCCTTTGGTTTCACCCAACATTGGATCAGCTAGATAGTCAGCCTAGTTTCCACAACAAGCTACTCACTACTAATAAATGGAGCCCCTACCAAAACTTTATGGCCCACGAGAGGCATCAGACAAGGAGACCCGATGTTCCCCTTCCTTTTCATTCTGATGATAGAAGGTCTCAGTCGAAGCATTAAAAGCGCAACTGCAACAGGTGAAATAACGGGTATCAAACCTTTCAAAAATTTCCCTACTTCCACACACCAACAGTTTGTGGATGACACCTTACTTCATGGCATACCCACGGTTAAGGAAGCAAAATCCTACAAATGAATCCTAGAATATTTTTTGCAAAGCCTCGGGTGCAGAGATCAATCATTCCAAATCTATGATCTTCTTCTTCAATACCAACCCTGCAATCCAAAGGAATTTGGCCAACATTCTGGGCTTTGAACGCAAATCACTCGCAACTAAGTACTTGGGTATACCCCTGACAGACAAATCTTACAAAATGTCCACTTGGGAAGGAATAATCAACAAATTACGGGAGCGGGTGAAAAACTGGACGTACAAATCCCTCAACCTAGTTGGAATACTTATTCTAACCAAGTCTGTTTTGCAAGCAATTCCAACCTTTGTGATGTTCGTTTTCCCAACCCCCAAGGGGATACTACAAAAAATAAGAACCATCCAAAGGGACTTCCTGTGGAGAGGAGTGGAAACAAGAAAAAAATGGGCCCTGGTGGCTTGGGAGAAGGTCTGTAAACCAAAAAGCAAAGGAGGTTTGGGGCTACAAGACCCGCAAGTGACCAATGACGCCTACGGGGCGAAACTCTAGTGGGGTTGGGTCAAAGAAACTACTACACCATGGGTAAACCTGTGGAAGGCAAAGTATGCCCCGGACATAAGCGACCAGGGAAAAATCCGCTTCAGAGGCACTAGGGAAGGTTCAGCCATCTGGAACCGAGCCTGGCGCAACAAAGCTTGGATTCAGACATACAACTTTTGGGAAGTAAGAAATGGCAGAATAGCCAGATTCTAGGAGGATGCCTGGAAACAGGAACCCAGAATGGAGAAACCAGACAGGGAGGCACTCCAACAGGAGTTGATCATGCAAGGTAAAACCAGAGTCTACCATTACTGGAAACAAGAAACAGATCGCAACAAAGGGAGAATCTGGAACACTCCATGGAATAGAGCCCAAACCGCAACAGCAATAAAAGAGGTGGAGGAGGAATTGGGGAGACAAAAAATTGCAGTCACGGAAGGAAATGACCAGCTGAGATGGGGACAAAAAGACGGCGGACAATTCAATATAAAGGAATTCTGACACTATATCGCGGACCAGGACCAAGAAGACATGATGCAACAATGGGATAAGCTTTGGAACGACCCCCATTGGCCAAAAATAAAAATTTTCCAATGGTTAATACTCCATAACTGAATTCTAACTTTGGAAAACCTAAGGAAAAGAGGATTCATAGGTCCTTACAGATGTCACCTCTGTCAATCCAAGGAAGAAACAACGAACCATATCCTTGACGAATGCACCTAAACAGCAGAAATTTGGGATTGGGTATCTTCCGACAGTCAAATAGGATCTGAGGTAACATCTTCGCAACTATCAATATTTGGAAAGAGAACTGCAGTGAAAATGAAGAGGTGAACCTATGTTGGACCCTCATCCCGAGAATGATCATATGGGCAATATGGAAGGAAAGGAACCGGTGCATCTTCAGGAACCAAAGTTGACCGGAAGAGAATATCAAGGAAACAATAATCTCCATGACAAGAGAAACGGTACAGAGCAGCAACTGCCAGACAGGAAGAGCACAACTCACAAACCAGGACTCCCAAATTCTAGAATCCTTCCACCTGAAAGACGGGCGCAACCCCAATCGGGTAAGACGGCCACCACAACTCCAAGTAGGTGAGCGCAACTGGAAACCACCACCAGTAGGCTACCTCAAGATGAATTTTGACGGGGCGTCAAAAGGTAACCGAGGACTGACAGGAATGGGAGGAGTAATCAAGGACAGTAAAGGAAATATCATCTGGCTGTACACTGGGAGTCTGGGAAACTCAACCAACAATGTCGCGCAATTCAGAGCCCTGGAGACCAGCCTCGAGATTCTAAGCCGGGAAGGGATGACAAACATCATAGTGGAAGGAGACTCCACACTAGTTATCAAAACAGTAAGGAGACTCCAAAACGGTACTAGAGTGGGAAAATTTTAAAGGCACTGGCGCTTGGCACAATCCCTGCAAAAAATTTAGGAGCACTTGCAGACGGGGATCACAGGGGAGTTGTGTTGGGTACGGAGGTCAAAAAATAGACTGGCGGACAGAATCACTAATGAGGGGGTCTACAAGGAAGGACCAGAACTGGACACTATATGGAGTAACATCCTGAATGGTCAGTTCCGAACAGATTGCATCCAACTAGCAGCAAAAGACTGTGACAGAAACCGAAGTACGGATGACCACATCGACAATGGAGGCACAGAAATAACTGAAGGGCACGTAGGATCCACACAGAATCCAATAGCCCACCACCCAAACACGAGTTACAATGCAAATCTAGGTCACACAACAAGAGGAGGTACGACACCACGATCCTATCAATAGGAAGAAGTACAGGGGTTGTCCGTGGGAAAGTAGAAAAGTTAATCAGCAGGTGGCAAAGGACGAAGGACAAAAGGGTTTCCAATGGCCGAGTATGGGTACACCTCACCCAATTACAGATACGAGGAGTGGTAATGATTGTCATACAGCGTGGAGGGAAAAGGATTGGCGCAGAGATGACGGCAGGGCTCCCAAGAGCACACACTTTGAAACAGTGAAAAAGGACTAGAAGGTACACCTTTATGAGCGGCCCATGATTGTTGGGACGAGCCCACAGCCGGGGAAATCCCATAAAAGAAGAAACACCAGGAATAGCCACAGACCGGAGAGAAGCAATTACAGAGCCCATCTTACATACCAGGAAGGGGCGAATAGAAACAGGAGAAGAACCCAAGACAAAAACCACCACAAGCAAGTCGAGATGGTAAGAATGAAGAAAACCCATAGTAAGAGAGGCCCCCAGGGAAAATAACCTCTGACAAGCGCCCGGAGGATTATAAGGATGGAGCAAGCGGCCAGAGAATCCAATGGTACCTTTCTCACATAGGTCGATCCAAAGGGAAAAGCGAACATCAATAGGTGGGAGAGAGAAATCAACACCACATTCAAGGGAAAATCCTAGACAGAACTAATTCAAGAAGCATACGGGATAAGGGACCCAGGGGCTATGCAGCCTAGAACAACCCTCTACCAAAAAAGGGTGGAGGAGGCCTTGCGAACAAAAATGTTGATGGGCATGATGAACGTTGACCGGAAAGAGACCATCAGGGAGGCTATCAAGGACCACAAGAAGGTGCTCACAGAAATTCTGAGTCGCCTCAGCAACCTGGAGGCTAGTGCAAAAAGACTAGTTGAGGACTAGAGGAGCCAAAAGGAAAAATTTGAATGAATGGCAGGCCAATTCCACCATTACTTACGCTATGTCCACCACATGGAAATCACTCCAACTAGCTTGTATTAGGAAGACGCGCATAGTGGAGTAGAGGAAGGAGAATGAGGCAAGAAAGGATGGCAATGCAAGACATCCCATCATACTAGACTAGCGCAAGTTCAGCCCCAGGCCAAATTTTTTTCAGTATAGGAGCTACCCCTGTTTTTTTTTGTTATGTTTTTATGTATATGTTATGGTTTAGTCTTTCAAATGGGTTTCTGGAGGACTGGGTCGGTTTCCCATGGTGGCGGCCCAACCCTCCCCCTGTTATCTCAGATAGTGCAACTCCGGGATCCCTGATCTAGTTTCCTTTTTGGCAGATCAAGGGATTCCCCTTGTCTTTTTTGTATCATAACTTCTTTCAATAATACAGGATTTCACACTCACAAAAAAAAAAAAAACTTGTTAGCGATTAAAGTTAAGAAATTCTTTTTTAGTAAAAAGTCAAAGAAAAAAATAATGTTTATTACCTTTTGATCCACGTGTTTCCTCTCTTTGCAGCATTTCCATAAAAAATTTACGCTCTTTTTCACTCATATTGCAAACAATCTTAATGAGTTTCTTCAAGTTTTTTCTCTGCATGACACGCATTAACCAATACACATCATGAATTTGAACTTACAAATATTTCAAAGATATTAATTTTTTAATAAAACTTAAAGAACTTGCCCCCCTCTCTTCTTGGGATGATCTACCATTGCACTCATTGTAATAAGATGTTTTCTTTGAACTTCTATCAGCCATCTTGTATAAACAAAATCAGGACTCATCTCAAATAGAAATTGTGAAATTTTTATACAATCTAGTATTTTGGTGCGCGTTATTAAACTCGACGCATCAGGGTGTCAAACATATACACGCACCGATATGAACTATTAGTCATTGCACACTACAAACTCGTACGCATATGACATGAAAATCAATAATATTTATCTTTTCAACCAATCAATGCTTTTCACAGATATAAGCACCCTGGTGTGTTTTTTTATAAAGTGAACATTGAGTCGATACCTCTATACAACATGCACCAATGTAATTTCCATGTACAGTGTAACGTCCCCAGCCACCAACAGGTCGGGAAATGCTACTACTCTGACACATTACTTAGCTCTGATACCATATTGTAACGTCCCTAGCCACCAACAGGTCGGGCAACGCCACTACGTGGAACATTCATAAATATATATATATATATATATATATATATATATATATATATATAACATGCATTTTAATCAAAATAAAACACATAACACGGAGTTATTGTTAACATTCATATTCAAACAATATTAACAGTAAGTCCACATGCAATGGAAGACATGATACATTTACCAATAGCACAAACATGTGTAACATACATAATTAGGCACAGAAATGATACTTATCTTTTAGCTGGAGTAAATCCACCAACTACGTGCAGACCTTCCATGAACCTCCTAGCCAAAGACCACGTTGCTCATCACGCTCAGCAGTGGGTCACCCTCGAGCTAGGACTAAGCTCCACCCAGGGCAAGGGAATCCCAGACTAGGCTGAGGTCATAGGAAACTGCACAGTGCAACTGGAAGGATTCTCTCCAGGAGCCTTCTTATGCCCACTACTCACGGACGCTCATTCCCCACATGCATGTTTCACCCCGGGAATATGCACCTTCACTGTTCCATAGTCCATCGGTTGCTCCACTTCCCCTCTCAGGGTCTCGGCAACAGGTCAGATCAGGAATTCTCATAGCTCCATAGCTGGTGCTGGACTCTCTCTAGAAGAAAACCACTTCCTAGCAAACTCTCTCACCTGGACAGAGCTGCTCACAAGCCTGACAACCTGCATCTTCAACCACTTTCCACTCAGTTCCAACAAGGTACGGGTGACAGCAACAACAACAGGGAAAATGGTTATGAACACCCAAACGATAACAGTCGAACACTAAGACATAGCAAGGCTCAAGCGGTTATAGGATGCGTTGGGCTTCTCAGGACGACTTCACCGTTTCTGGTTTCAGAGATGTGTGAGGGTATGCAGAGGTCATACGCAGAGGAAAAACGGTTTCAAATGGAGCACCAGACAGTGAACTCTGGCGAAGGATGGATGAATGGGAATTGCCCCAATCACGATTTGACTCTTTAGGTTTTAACTTCTTGTGCCTAGGTCGACACTTGTCTTCCTGGAGCTGAATGCACTCCATTTAGCATACTTTCCTTTTCAAGGAACTTAGGACAACACTTGGTCAATTTTACACCTTAGCCTTTAGGAAATAATAATAAATTATTATCCCCTTTAGAGGTAAGCCCCCTAGCTTAACCCCTAGGCCCACACACTTAGCCTCCTCCCTTACCCAACCTTGTGGAAGATTAGTCCCCCATGACTCTTTCTCTGCGGTCGATCTGCACGCAACAATTTTTATATTTTATTAATGGTCTGCATAATTACATATACAAAATCAGGCTCCTGGCCTTTAACACCTAAGCTCTCTGGCCTAGTAAATACATAAGCCCACCAGCTTATCAACACTCAGCTCACCAGCCTACAAAACATGTTTACAATTCATAAATAGAACTAGGGCTCGTCCTTGGGGATATTACAATCCCCTCCCCTTATTTTTTCATTGTCCTCAGTGCAACTCTTTACACAACATCAGCAAGATTTCCAAAATCTTCAAAAATATGTGAGTATTCTGCTTGCATAGCATCTTCATGCTCCCATGTCGCGTCCTCAGGATCATACTAGGTCCAATGGACCTTTACAAGCCCTATGGTTCGATTCTGGAGTTGTTTGCTCTTCCGGTCTAATATGCGCATAGGATTCACTTGCAAGACACCTTCTTGCTCAACTTGAATCACATTCCAATCAATAACATGATTAGCATCAGGTATATATTTCTTAAGCAATGAGACATGAAACACATTATGTACAGTCATGGATGCAGGTAATGCAAGCATATATGCAACTGGTCAAATCCTTTCTAGGATTTCAAATGGTCCACAAAATTTGGCTACCAACTTTGAACAGTATCCTAGCCTTAGGGAGCTTCTATTGGCTTTAAATTTTAGAAAAACATGATCACCCACTTTAAACTCCCTATGGATCATGTTCTTATCAACATAACTCTTTTGCCTATCTTGGGAAGCCTTCAAATTCTTCTTAATCTTCGGCATTTGCTCGTCTATTTCCTTTAGCAACTCTGGCCTAACCACTATTCTATCAGCTAGATTATCCCAGCTTACTGGCATGTTGCACTTTCTGCCATAAAGTGCTTCAAATGGGCTCATCTTCAATGATGCTTGAAACCCATTGTTGTAGGCGAATTCTACCAAGTGTAGGTAGTCTTCCCATTTAGATGGTTTGTCCATCACATACATCCTTAGCATGTCTTCTATTACTCGATTCAGTCGTTCTATCTACCCATCAGACCCAGGAAGATAGGTTGTGCTGAAGTTCAAATTCGTTATGAACCCTTTGAATAACCCCTTCAAGAACTTTGAGGTAAATTTCGAGTCTCGGTCAGACACAATTGTCTTGGGAATACCATGCAATCATGTTATTTCCCTCATAAATATATCGGCAACATTAGTTGCCTTGAGAGTAGTCTTTAATGGAATAAAATGGGCAACTTTTGTAAGCTTGTCCACCACCACCATGATTGAATCATGTTTTTTGTCGGTTCTGGGCAATCCTGTGATGAAATCCATTGTCACCACTTCCCACTTCCACTCAGGGATGGGTAAAGGTTGTAGAAACCCTGTTGGGTGCCTATGCTCGGCGTTAACCTTCTGACACTCCATACATCTCATGATGTATTCTGCAATTTCCTTCTTCATACCTGGCCAAAAGTAATGGCTCTTGACTACTGCCACAGTTTTCTTATATCTAGGGTGCCCAGCATAAGGCACATTGTGCATTTCTTTCAAAATCATAATTTTCAATTTCTGGACATTAGGTACATAAACTTTGTTTGTGTACATGAGTGTTCCATCAACTTCCAACTTATAATATTCCACTCTCTGTAGCATCTTACCTTGTCGTAGCTTTGCTACCAATTCCATGTGTTGCAGATCTCCATTTGCAGCTTCCAAAATTCTTCCTTTAATATAATTTTGGTACATGCTAATGGTTGTAGCATGTAGTTCATGCACTCTTCTGTTGAGTGCATCCTCCACCTTGTTCTTTTTTCCTTTGATATGTTCAAAGGAATTCCAACCATCTATGTTGCCTAGCATTTAAGGTTGGCTGATCAAACAAATACTTTAGACTGTTATGGTCTGTCCTCAATTCAAACCTCCTTCCCATGAGGTAATGCCTCCATTTATTCAGAGCGTGAACGATGGTCGCCAACTCCAAATCATGAGTGGCATAGTTATTTTTGTGCTCTTTCAACTTTCTGGACTCATAACATATTACAAATTCATTATGGATGAGGAATCCTCCCAGTCCTTCTTTGCATGCATCAGTACACACTACGAAATCCTCATTTGGATCTACAATTCTCAGGATTGGAGAACTGGTTAACAGCTACTTCAATTGTTGGAAGCTTCTCTCACAATCTTATGTCCATTGAAATTTCTTTTCCTTCATCCTTTGCAAGAAAGTGATAGGGTGAGATATCCTTGAGAATCCTGCAATGAACCTTCTGTAATAGCCAGCTAGACCCATAAAGGATTTGACTTATGTCACATTCTTTGGCATTGACCATTCTCTGATGGATTCTATCTTCTCAGGATCCACGGCTATCCCATCCTTTGAAATGATATGCCCCAAGTAATGGATCTGCTTTTGATAAAATGAGCAATTTCTTAATTTGGCATACAACTGGTGCTCTCTTATCACTTGCAACACCATCTACATATGTTGTTAATGCTCTTCCTCAGAATTGTAATATACCAGGATGTCATGCAAAACTATTATGACAAACTTTCCAGATATCCCCTGAATACACCATTCATTAGGCACATAAAAACAGCAGGTACATTTGACAACCCAAATGGCACCACTGTGAATTCATAATGACTGTACCTTGTTTTGAAGGTGGTCTTGCTGATGTCTTCATCCTTTACTCTTACCTAGTGATATCCTGACCTGAGATCTATTTTTTAAAATATATTAGCATCCTTCAACTGATCAAAGAGATCATCGATCCTTGGTAGAGGATACTTATTCTTAATAGTCACTTTGTTCAATTGTCTTAAATTGGTACACAATCTCAATGTCCCATCCTTCTTCTTCACGAACAAGACCGGGGGACCCCAAGGTGACACACTTGGGCATATATACCCCTTCTTTAGAAGGTCTTCAAGATGCAATTGCAGTTCTTTCATCTCTAGTGTACTCATCCTGTAAGGAGTTTTTGACACGAGAGTTGCTCCAGGAATCAGGTTTACAGAGAAGTCAATATCTCTCGTCGGGGGTAGTCCGGGTACTTTCTGGAATACATCTTCAAACTCCTTAAGTACCACATGGTCTTCGATCTTTGATACTTTATCCTTAGGTTCTTCCTCCATGTGGGCTGCAAATAATTGACAGCCTTTCCTGTAGCACTTCTTCAGCTGCATTGTTGAGATTTTTCTGACAACAACTGCTCTGGGAATTCCTTGAATTGTTCTCTGATTCCCCTCCTCATATATGCAAGTGAATTCCTTGTTACGACAATCCAGGATGGCATGGTGTTGGTCCAACCAATCCATCCCAATTAGACAGTCATAGGAACCTAAAGGTAGGACGTTCAATTCATCCCTTGTGCTCAGTCCATTCATGTCCATTGGACATGACTTAACCAATTTCATAACATTTCTCTTGGTTCCTGTAGCCAGCTACACTAACCAATATTTTCCATGTTTTCTTCTCGAAAATTTAAAACTTTCCACCACTCTAGGATCTATATAACTATGGCTAGCCCCTAAATCAATTAAAATAGTAAAGTCATGGTTGTTGATCATACCTTCCACTTCAATCATGTGCGATTGAAATTCAGCTTGCTTGTTGTCCAAGGCTGCATAGATCCTTGGTACTCTACTGCCCATGTCCTCCACTGTTTCATCTTGTTGAACATTATGTACAGCTCTCACTTTGCCATTTTTGTGGGGACAATCTTTGTACTTGTGGTTTCCCTGACAGCCCCAACACTGAATGGGCGTCTGACTTGGCCTTTGTCCCCCTACTTCAGCCATTCTCTGCTCTCTAAAATATGTTTGTCTTTGAGGATTGTTTCTGAAAAAGGGAGGTGTGTTTCCCTTTTGCCTCTTCTCTTTCTTGAACTTCTTCTATTCATCCCAAGTCTTCCGAAAAGTGGGCTTTTCTCTTTGCTTCTCATACAAGCATTTTTCTCTCCTTATAGTTTCTTCCATAGTTTTAGGATAATCATACTCTATCTTGTCCCCGATGGAAGATGGCAAACCACTCAGATACTTTAAATTTTGAGAGTCTCATCTTTGATGAACGGAACATACTTCAGCAATTCCAAAAACCTTTGCTCATATTCTTCAATAGACATGCTACCCAGGTTGAGTTCAAAGAATTATTTCATCTTTCTATCATAGTATCTTTTAGTCAAGTATTTATTTTCGAAATACTTCTTGAATTATTTACAAGTAACATTATTCTCATTAATGTATTGCACTTGCACAAGTTGATCCCACCACATGGATGCTTTTCGTTTTAGTTGATACATCTCAATTATTCCTTCTGCATGAGTAGAATAGTTCTACAATTGGAAGTATTTCCTCATGCCAAGCAACCATGTCTCAGCATCTTCCTCCTTTTGGTTCTCTCCATCAAACATAGGAGGTTTAATCTTGTTCATTTATCCCTTCAGTTCATCCACTCCAGATCTCCTATGCTTTCTGGTAGGAGATGGGCTTGAACTATTGTGTGCCTCCTTATTGGACTGCTTTAGGGAGTGACGACGATGCCTGCTGACGCTTCTTGATCTTCTTTTCCTCTCAGGGGTCCTGCGACTCCCTGTTTTTCTTGAGTTAGACTCCTTATCTAACTTATTTTCTATCCTTTCCAGGCTTCGCATCAACTTTAAGTTGAATTCTCCTTGTTGATTCCTGGCTTTCATGAGATTTATGTTATCTACTCGGTGAGTCTGAACATCCTTCTGCAATCTTTCAATGATTTTCATCATGTTTCCTTCCTTGTCTATCTCTTCTCCATGCCCATTGGAGTTTGATCCTTCAACTCCCAAATGGACATCCATTCCTTTTGCTTCATTCTCTAAGCTGGAAGCATTATGTGCCTCCTCCATTTTTCTGCACTCTGCAGCAATTCAGTTCAGTTCTGCCAATCGTTGACTCTGTAAACACAATGTGCAGTCAACCGAAATTTGTCAGACCATCATCCCTTAACAAATTTTAGGACATTCATAAACCACTCTGATTCAACAAAACGTTCAGTTTTCATTCTCTGTGATTCTCGTTCAATCAAGAATCCTCGTAGATTTCTTCTTTCTGAGCTCTGCTCTGCTATAATTTTTGGGCACTAGCCCCTTTTTTCTTAGATCCCAACCCATGCGATCAAGGGTTGTGACCAAGCGCTAGATCAATAGGCGCTTACTCGAAACTTCGAGCCTATGGCTTTGGAAGTCTTCAAAGCACATCACAACCATTTTTCGAGTTCCGAACTAACGAACTCGCGAAGTACGGTGGTTCAATGGTCTATGTCTACCCAGCATCCAACGGCTGATACCCATTGTGGACTTCCTTCATCAGGGTTTTGGGGCTTCGAATATTCGGGACTTCGGAGCTTTAGGGTTTCGGAAGTTCAAGACTTATGAGCACCGGAGGTTCGGAACTTCTGATTTCGAGAGTTTTCTTGCTTGCTTGCTTCCAATCTCCGACTTCTGAACTTTCGGACGTCTTTACCCTCCGGGTCCACATAATACAGATGTCACTATCTAAAACAGTTGCAGGTGGCATGCCTAGGAAAGGTCCATGTCACCCTTGGCAACATCATCAGGCCCCACCACGTCTACTTTTCGCTTCAGAACTTTGAGCTTCAGAGGTTTGTGCATCCGCACATCCCACTTCTTCAGATCATCGAACTTCTAGAATTACAATCTACTCTTCTGCTTGATCCAATGGTCAAGCTCTTTTCCTTTGATCTACGGTGCAGATCTTCCCTGGGACTTCGGAGTTTTAGGTTTCGGCCTTCCTCTTATCTTTTCATCTCTCTTCACCAACATCGCGAAGTCTAAAGGGCTTCCAGGATAACCCTCCTGCACCATCTCCAGATCTGATAGTTGCAAATGATTTTCCTTCCTTCAGAATAGATCCTATGGTCCCAACACCGCCAGTGTTGTGATCTCTCTCCCTGTGGCCAAATACCACGTCTGTCGCGGTTTTATAATACCGCTACCCCTCCTAAGATTTGCAACATGGCCAAAGTAACCTCTTGGAACTCAGGAACATTCTAAGGTTTGAAATTGGTTCCTCCAGACACAATTTCCAATCGAAACCTTGGGTCCAAAGACCACTTGTCCAGCCCATCCAGGTTCGGCGTTGAAACCTTGGCTCTGAACTCGAATTTTGTCTACTTCGAAAACAATTCTTTCTGAATCTTTTGCTTCAACTTCCACTAACATGGCCCATCCAGGCTCAGTGTTGAAACCTTGGCTCTGATACCATATTGTAACGTCCTCAGCCACCATCAGGTCAGGCAACGCTACTACTCTGACACATTACTTAGCTTTGATACCATATTGTAACGTCCCCAGCCACCAACAGGTCGGGCAACGCCACTACGTGGAACATTCACACAGATATAAATAT
>JZKD02S1817143.1:48823-64505 GCA_000966675.3 Picea glauca
ATCTTTTAGTTGGAGTAAATCCACCAACTACGTGCAGACCTTCCACAAACCTCCCAGCCAAAGACCATGCTGCTCATCACGCTCAGCAGTGGATCACCCCCGAGCTGGGACTAAGATCCACCCAGGGAAAGGGAATCCTAGACTAGGCTGAGGTCACAGGAAACTGCACAGTGCAACTGGAAGGATTCTCTCCCGGAGCCTTCTTACGCCCCTTACTCGTGGACTCTCATTCCCCACATGCTTGTTCCACCCCGGGAATATGCACCTTCACTATTCCATAGTCCATCGGCTGCTACACTTCCCCTCTCGGGGTCTTGGCAACAGGCCGGATCAGGAATTCTTAGAGCTCCCTAGCTAGTGTTGGACTCTCTCTAGGACAAAACCACTTCCCAGCAAACTCTCTCACCTAGAGAGAGTTGTTCACAGGCCTGACAACCTACCTTTTCAACCACTTTTTACTCGGTTCCAGCATGGTATGGGTGACAGCAACAACAACAGGGAAAACAGTTATGAACACCCAAATGGTAATAGTCGAACACTAAGACATATCAAGGCTCAGGCGGTTACAGGATGCATCAGGCTTCTTGGGAAGGCAACACGGGATGGCTTCACTTTTTATGGTTTCAAAGATGCGTGAGGGTATGCAGAGGTCAGACATAGGGGAAAAACGGTTTCAGATGGAGCATCGGCCAGCGAACTCCGGCAGAGGATGGATGAATGGGAATCGCCCCCATCACGGTTTGACTCTTTGGGTTTTAACTACATGCGCCCAGGTCAACACCTGTCTTCCTGGAGATGCATGCACTCCATTTAGCATACATTCATTTTCAAGGAACTTAGGACAACACTTGGTCAATTGTCCACCTTAGCCTTTAGGAAATAATAATAAATTATTATCCCCTTTAGAGGTAAGCCCCCTAGCTTAGCCCCTAGGCCCACACACTTAGCCTCCTCCCTTACCCAACCTTGTGGAAGCTTAGTCCCCCATCACTCTTTCTTCGTGGTCGGTCTACACGCAACGATTTTTTCATTTTATTAATGATTTGCATAATTACATATACAAAATCAGGCTCCTGGCCTTTAACACCTAGGCTCTTTGGCCTAGTAAACACATAAGCCCGCTAGCTTATTAACACTCCGCTCACCAACCTACAAAACATGTTTACAATTCATAAATACAATTGGGGCTCGTTCTTAGGGATATTACATACAGTGCACACCACGTACCGCAAAAATGTTTTTGGATAAAGTCACTAACAAGGACATGGTTGATAGGGCTTGAGATCTTATGCAATGAGTGGTATCATTGCAATGGATGCCAAATGCCCCATATGCAATTAAATAAACCCTATACAAATCTATCGCTTAAAATATAAACCCTATAAAAACATATTGCTTAAAAAAATAGGGGAACCGAAAAAAACAACAAGAAAGCTACGACTTCCAATATCGAAGCTAACTATGAAACCCTTTTATTTTTTTAACATGCATTAAAAATAGTTTGAATCTGATAGGGAAAAATCGAAATGGTCAGTAGAAAAAATCACATACCTGAAATTTCTTCTTTGTAAATATGTATGTGCACTACGGATCCCTTCCAAATTTGGCTCTTCAAAAAATTCCACCCACTCCAAAGTCTTTCATGGTAAATCTCTCTTCCACAAATCTTCTCTCTAAATTCTGCCAAAAAATGAAATATTGTTTTAACTTATAAAAAAATGTGTTTTGGAAAATGAAATTCTCTCTTTTTATGATGTGTTTTTTCACTTTGTATGTAAAAACACTTATTAAACTATTTATTTAAAAAAAAAATATGTGTCGTCAAAACGATGCGCCACACAGATTAATAGTGACCTAGTGTGTGTATTTATGTAAAAACGCAACAATACCAATTTTATCGAAAAAAAAATAGTAATGAAAACCTACGTTATTAAAATCTAAGGATATTTTGCTTTATGGAGGTTCTAATGGAGGTAACGGTTTGGTGTGTTTCATAGTGTAGCACACCAGTGTGTTTTATATATGTAAACACACTAGTGCATTGAAAAATAATTAAAAGCACTGATAACTTTTAATATCAAATTCATGCACGTATTGATGATGGTTTTGGCTCAAATGCAACGAAAAGAAGGTTATAATATCAAATGGCCAATACTTCATATTCCATCTCATTCCATATCATTGCAAGTTTGTCAACTTCTCCCACTTCGTTTGAATAAAGTCTATATTTTATTTATAATTTATTTATCTTATTGAATTTATGGCAACTCTAAATTCTAATGAGTAATACATCTTAAATTTAATTTAGAAACAAAATAAATCAAACAACAACAACAACATCAACATGATTTGAGAAAACGCAATATACATGTGTGCTACATTGTCTATAGCACACCAGTGTGATTGAAAGCGCACCAGTGCAGTTGTTATGTAAAAATGCATCGAAAAACAACTTAATTGACAAAGCACGTATGTAAACTTCCACAATTAAATTTTTGTGGAGGCAATCACTCTTCGGTGCCTCTCATAATTTAGCACATTGACTCGATCCTATACCATTTCCTCAATTCTCTACCTCGCATCTCCTCCTCTGCGGGCCATTTGACTTTCTCCAAGATACCATCCTTGTCATTCTTGTAGCCATAATATAAATTGGCGTCAATTCGCTTGTAAATAACATGCCTACACCTCCTCTTCTTTGCCTCGAGGGGACTTATCAAATAGCTCTTTTAGGATGGGGAGCAATTGTGTAGCCCCGAAGTATTTGTAATCGGGGCCCTTGTTGGTGGCACCTGGCACATCAAATTTGTTCCCTTCTAAGTCTGTCATTGTGGCCCCTACTTTGGCATAATTAGAACTTCCAAGCTCTACGATCAGAGCTTCCTAGTTCCCCTTTGAATTGTTCAGCAAGAAAGGACCCTGGTGGATGTATTAATTATCACATTATGTCAATCTAAAGAATGAACTAAGGTCCATATTGTATATTTAAAAGAAGTTAAGAAGCACATTTGGAAAAACAATCGATAATCCATAAGATTTTTCAATGTGTCGTATCACTAAATATTAAACGTTGTCTTGGCCTCGGCCTACTCCTCTATGAGATCATCACTCCTGTACTAACTATGATGCTCATGTTTCTTCTTCTCCACATCCATGCACTCAATCAGTTTCTCATACAAAAGGGGGACATGGGAAACAAACTCTTGCTCTCTCTGTTGTTGGTTTCCCTTGTCCTACTCTCCCATTTCTTCCACCACATCATCATCCTCCTAGAATAGGATCGGCTTAATGACAATGAAATTCCCACTCTTGATCGTCAACCTAGCCTCCCTCTAGATAGACTCTATCCTAGACCACTCCATCAGTGCTCTGGCCTACGTCTTCTCCTCCGTGGGCCACTCAACTTTCTCCAAGATACCATTCTCGTCATCCTTGTCGCCATAATAATTGGCGTTGATTCGCTTGTAAATTTCATACCTACACCTCGTCTTATTTTCCTCATGGGGATTATCAAATAGCTCTTTAACACTAGGGAGGAATTTCCCATCCACACTTGTACAATTGGTTGTTGGAATATTGTAACCTGCCATCTTCCAGCAATCAATTGTACAAGTGTGGTTGGGAAATTTCTCCCTAGCGTCAAAGAGTTGTTCTTCAATAATCCCCCTGAGGTGAAGAAGAGGAGGTATAGTTATGTGATTTACAAGTGAATCGACATCAGTTATTACAGGGATATCGAGAATGGTTTCTTGGAGAAAGTCGAGTCGCCTACGGAGGAGAAGATATGGACCATAGTGCTGAGGGAGTGGAAAAGGATCGAGTCTATCTAGAGGGAGGCTAGGTCAACAATTAAGAGTGGAGAGGTCATTGCCATTAAGTCGGTCCTATTCGAGGAAGATGAGGATATGGTGGAAGAAATGGGAGAGGAGAAGAAGGGAAACTAATAGAAGAGAGAGTGAGAGATTGTTTCCCATGTGCCCCTTCTAGATGAGAAATCGACTAAGTGCATGGTTGTGGAGAAGAAGAAACATGAGCTTCTTAGTATGTAAATGGGTGAGGATCTCATGAAGGAGCATGTTAAAGACAAGGAAATTCTTAATATTTATCAATAAGTCATGTTGATAAATCTTATGGATCATCGGTTGTTTTTCCAAATGTGCTTCTTAACTTCTATTGAATATACAATATGGATATTGGGTCATTCTTGAGTTTGACACAATGTTATAATTAATACATCCACCAAGGCCCTTTATTTTTGAACATGGAAAATGGGCATCGGGAAGCTCCAATATTAGATCTTGGTAGTCCTAATTATGTAATGCACCAGAGCCCATGGCCTCCATGGTTGTAGCTATGGATCATAAAACTTAACAAAATTGAAAAGAGTTGAATATTGAAATGTGTACTGAGAGAGAAGCTAGAAATTTACCAAACTCGGACGTCCATTGGTGTTGTAGGTGAAGACAAACTTTTGTCTGCTGGTCGGAGATGGAATTTTCTTCGGAGCATCTCACAAGTTGTCGAATAGGAGGTCCATTACTCGGTTGAGAGTGCGTTAATTCTGAGTTTTATCCTCCAGGATTCTCCGCATATCAAATATTAGTTACAGGTGGTCGTCCAAAAAGCGATGAGGGTTGGGCATAGTATAATCAATTTTCCCATCCGATTTCGCTTCCTCTTCCATCGTATCCATATCAAAATCCGCCAGTGGAGTTTCTTCCTCGTCCACCCCAGGGCTAGAGTTCTTGGTAATCCAATCTGTCAACAAACTGGGGGGGACTTCTTCCTCCACCAGACAGCTTCCATGCTCCATAGGTCGGGCTTATGGTCTGGTGATGATACTAGGCTAGAGTGGGGCGTTCGAGGGCTGCTACTCAGGAGGAGGAATTTCTTCTTCCACTAGGAAGCTTCCCCTGTCATGCATAGTTTCAGAAGGGGAAGAAGGAATTTTTTGGGCATGAGGGGAGGGGGGGGGTCTCAGTCCAATTCTGGCCTCTTCTAGGGGAGTCGATCGGAGGGAGGGGTTGCAAAGGGTTAGGGCGATTGTGCCTTGCAACGAAACTGTAATACAGTGGCCCCCTTTTGGGTTTTCCACGCTCTCTAGGCATGATTGAAGGATAACAGTGAAAATGGGGAAACGAAGGTGAATTCTAAGCTAGTGGAGTCAAGCTGGTGAAAAGGGAAATGAGAGGGGTGACTAGCAGTGGGAGGGAGGCAACGGGAGAAGGTTCACCACAGGAATGCACAGGAGACTGAGAAAACCAGAGAGCCAACAGAACTTGGTAAATGACAGAATAGCCTGGAGCTCTTACCTTCATATCGTTCGATTAAATGTTGATGGGGGACGCCATGAATTCCATGAAAGTCGAAGTGACATTAGCCCAACAACGAGTACCCACCTCTGAGCTCTAGAGTTGGTTCACATGCAAATCCATTAAGTTTCTGGAGGTAGAGAAATGCACTACCATAAGTGCGATGGTAAGGCACGTCATTCAAATGGTGTGTGGATGAGGGCGTTGACTGGGGGTAATAACTCCCCAAGCTTCTTGCGCACCACCTTTCTCACTATTGCTAGATGTCACCCCATCCGGGGATTATATTTTTAAATATTAATATAAAATTAATTTAATATTCTTTTAACCTTAACAAATTAATTAATTTCTTCACTAAATAAATCAAATACTTACATTTCCTTATGAGGAGATTCATAATTAGAAAAATTGATAATGGCACCTATATTTCACTTGGGGGATAAATATCTCATTTAGATGGGTCATGTGGTGATTTTCTAGCCTTTTCCAAGGCTCATGATCCATAGAAGCTTCATTTAGAACCTAATTTTCTTGTTTCCCTTCTCCTGCAATGGTCAATTCTCTAAGACACACCCCTCATGTGAAAAACCTTCCAAGAGTGCCTAAGAGCTTAATTTAGGGTCCCAAGCCCTTTGAATTCCTACCCATACCATGATAAAGTCCTCCAAATCATCCCTTGAGTGCAAAACTCTTAATGGAACTCATCTCCCACTTAGAGGCTCAAAAACATATTTATAGAGCTTAAGTGGTGATTTAAGGCCTTGTTCCTAGCCCATAAGACTAAGAAGGTTCACATACGGAATAAGGTCCTTGTTTTGCTCACTAGACCATGGTTGAGGGCTTCAGATTCATACCTGGTGCAAAAAACCTCCATGATGGCACTAGTATCCCAATCAAAGACCATATATTCCCTCTATAGGGCCTATATGGTACTAGTTCAAGGTTTCATTAGGGAGTAAAAGGTTCAAACAGTATCATTTTTAAGGGAGTAATCTCATTATTAAATGTGGCATTTAATTTAAAATGGATGCATAACAAAGTACAACCTTCAAAAGTGTATCATATTTGTCAAAAGATTATTTTTTATTCATTAAAAAAAACATCTATATATACTAAACAAAAGTGTATAACAACAAAGTTATAGATTATTTACAGATCTTTGTAATTATCTAAAGAGAAACAAAAATGGATGTTGGGAAAATAAGTTGTGAGAAAATTGCAAATATTTTTTTTCTTGTCAAAAGATTTATTTTTATCTTATTTTGAAACAATAACACAGGGTTTCCAAATAAATTGAAAGAAAATACATATCAGGAAACATAGAAACTTAATAACACTAAAATTGTATATCTCTTCAAGATCTTTATATGTATGTAAATAATGCAAAAAATGGATGTTGGGATAAAATATTATAGATAAATTACTAAATTACTCTTGATACATTTTAGGGTGGAAATTTCTTATATAATTTATATATTTTTATGTTAAAAATAATGTGTTCCCATTATTAATGCATGGACATTTCTAAAGCGCATGCATGTTTATTTTTAATTATTATTTGGAAAACTTCACAATAGTTTGCATGGTAGTTCAAAATGCATTAAGGCTATTTTAAAAGGAACATGTGCATATTTTGAATAACATGTACATTTTCATGTGATGGCATATTCCCAAATTCCCAATTGCCAATTTTTTAACCATAAACTTCATGCAAGATCCCTTTTATTTGTTCCATAAACCACCTCATGATGTTTTCATACATTAAAATTGACTATTGCAAGGTAACAAAACAAAGGTGTCAACTTGATTGTTCGAGAAGAAACACTAACATCATATGGCCTGGAAGATGCTTTTAGGACTCATGATCCATGCATAGGATCCCAAACAACCCTACATGCCCTCTAAAGGGAATATTTGGTGAATGAGTATAATATTAGTGATGTTATAATGTTTTTTGCTCCATAAAAGGGTATTAGGGACCCTAGACATGGTATCAGGAGGAACACCAATATAGGTCCTAAAATATGATTTAATGTCTCATGGGCCCTAGATATGGTCCCAAACCCACATAGGCCCTATAAAGGCAACATTTAACCCATTGATATGATATGTGCACCATCATTAGTTTATCCACACCAATGATGAGTTTGAAGGCATTAGTCATGGTTAGAGGATGAAAACAAATGTCTTAGGGCATGAAGCAGGATTTTAAAATTCATGGGCCATCATGCATCGGGTTTGAAACCATCACAAGGGACATGCATAATGAACCTTAGCCATTATAAATCTTGCACACTAGGGATTGTATTAGGGCCTAATATAGCCCACATGTGAAAATCAATGTATTTTCCCTTAAATGATGCTTTATGGATTATTCATGATGCAAAGGGTCCTATAATATCGTACAAGCTCACAAAGGGAATATGGAAAGCATCACTTAGTTAAGGATATCTTAGGATTAATTATGGAGGACAGATGATAGTTGTATATTAGTTATTTGATAAGATATATGTATTAATAATATGATTTCCAGTACATGATTACAAACAATATGAGAACGAATATTAGTAATTATAAAATTTACATAAAACACTAATGTCATAGGATGCATGCACATTATGTAAAGTTAAACTTTTTAGGAGGGAAAGTATCATATGTCCACGTTATATAATGAGTTTATGTCAAAATTTTGTTTTTTTCCTAAAAAATGTGGTGTTGGTTGGGACTGCATAAACCAATTAATTAAATTGATCATTTCCAAATCATTTGTTATTGTGTTTCATTTTGACAATATTTTTAAATAGTTTATATAAACTCATCTTTGATGAAATCACATGCATTTATAAATCTATTTATATGGATTCAAAATATAATATTTTTATATAAATGTTATTATTTGATGAATTGCATGCATTTATAGATAAATGTTTATTAATTATGAATGTGTGTGTGTGTGTGTGTGTGTTATTTTAATATTTTTTGTGTAACATGTATCATAATTTTAAAATAAATGTCTATGTTTTTGCAATAAAATTTTAACACGATCGTTTTTAGAAAATTGACATTTTCACCTACAAACTTAAAAAAACATGTTGATTATATTAAGACTTTAATTAAAAAAAATATTATTAATATAAAGTGAGGTGCATCTTATAATCTAATATGACACTTGGCATAATTCATCACGATATAATATTTGAAAAAAAAAATAGAACATCTCAATACTGAAGATATGTGTATTATCACTACTCATAAATGCAATATATATATGTGTGTGTGTGTGTGTGTGTGTGTGTGTTATTGTTTTCTATTATTTTTATTTTTTTGTGTAACATTATATGGCATTAATAGTTATAAGTTTTTACAATAACAATACAAATCAAATGATTTCATAAAACCAAAGTTAAACATTATATGGCAACTCTAAATTCTAATGAGTGATACATCTTAAATTTAATTTAAAAACAAAGAAATCATTAGCAAATTTATAATAAATTGTATAAATCAAACAACAACAACATCAACATGATTTGAAAAAACACAATACACATATGTGCTACATTGTTTATAGCACACCAGTGCGATTGAAAGTGCACTAGTGCAGTAGTTATGTAAAAATGCATCGAGAAACAATTTAATTGACAAAGTACGCATGTAAATTTCCACAATTAAAGTTTTGTGGAGGCAATCACTCTTCGATGCCTCTCATAATTTAGCACATGGACTCGATCCTATATCACTTCCTCAATGTTCTACCTCGCATCTCCTCCTTCGTGAGCCACTCAACTTTCTCCAAGATACCATCATTGTCATTCATGTAGCCATATTATAAATTGGCGTCAATTCTCTTATAAATAACACACCTACACCTCCTCTTCTTCGCCTTGAGGGGAATTATTGAATATATCTTTTAGGATGGGGAGGAATTGTGTAGCCCCGAAGTATCTGTAATCGGGGCCCTCACTGGTGGTACCAGGCACATCAGATTTGTTCCCTTATAAGTCTGTCATCTTGGCCCCTACTTTGGCATAATGAGAACTTCCAAGCTCTACAATCAGAGCTTCCCAGTGCCCCTTTGAATTGTTCAGCGAGAAAGGACCCTGGTGGATGTCTTAATTATCACATTATGTCAATCTCAAGAATGACCTAAGGTCCATATTTTATATTTAATAGAAGTTAAGAAGCACATTTGGAAAAACAATCGATAATCCATAAGATTTTTCTGTGTGTCGTATCACTAAATATTAAATGTTTCCTTGGCCTCAGCCTACTCCTCTATGGGGTCCTCACTAGTGTACTTACTAAGATGCTCATGTTTCTTCTTCTCCACAACCATGCACTCAATCAATTTCTCATCCAAAAGGGGAACATGGGAAACAAACTCTCGAGCTCTCTATTGTTGGTTTCCCTTTTCCTACTCTCCCATTTCTTCCACCACATTATCATTGATCTGGGATCTTTTCGTCATGTGACTTATTAAAGAATTGTATTAAATGAGCATAAACTAAAGTACATCAAAAAGAAGGAAAAGCTCAAAATGAAAGAGACATAATCATGCAATATGAACACAAAGAACTTGATAACAGAGTTTCTCCCTGGTGGACTACGTCTCTGGGTCTTGCTCTCAAATGGGTAGGTATTTTTGTTAACTCCACAAAAGAATTGGGCAAAATACATAAGTATACCTCATTATGGAGTTAAGCTACAGAATATTTGCTCAGATCAGAAAACTAACTCCACCACTGCGTTCGTGGCATCGTTTTACCTAAAAATGATTGTCTCCACGCCTCAATCTGAGTCGAACACTTTCAGGCCCCCAAGACACCCCTGCCTCAGTTTTTGTGCCACTACTCCTGCAATAAATGACTGGCTCTGTCTCGAAATACGTGAAAAATCTTGAAAACTGTGCAAAAGGTCGTACATATATGTATTGTACGGACGTGCTTAGTTTACCTCTCGTGCTCTTGCTCTTTCCCGAATGCACTGTCTAAGCCCCTTTTTATACAATTTTTCAAGCAGTTATGTAATAAGTGAGGTGGTTGGCGTGTTGGTTAGAGTGGATAAATTTAGGATGCGGTTAGGTGGAGGTCCCAGGATTGAATCTTGTGGACTCCCCTTTTTGGCAAGTGGTTACAACAAATGTGGGCACGCTCCACTAAATATAGTGAGCGGTTACAAACAAGCAGAATGGCTAAAAATAGAGGAATATACTATATTTGGTGGCAATTGGGTTAAGCCCCTAATTGGGCGGAGACAAGGGTCATATGGCGCAATACATGTAATCAGTGGTTGGGTTGAAGGCCTAGTCCCTTTCCTTTGGCACCTTAGTTCAAACTTACACTTAAATAATATTTGACATATATTATAAACAAGGCCTATGGTATGGTGTAGTGGTAGCGTGGATTTTGTGGGGCCTTTGGGCTAGTAAGAGGTCATGAATTTGAATATGGTGGAGTTATAAAACTTTTACCCATCAACCATTGGAGGGGTGCCACGTGGCACCATATAATTTATCCACAAAACTACCACTTGTCACAATCTGATTTGCCCACGAAACTGGCACGTGTCATCACCTAACTTTCCCACGTGTCTGCCATCATTGTCACATCATCCCATGCCAACTCATCTGTATGGACGTGCTATGTGTCACCCTTGCAGTGGTGCCACATGTCACTTTGACTTTTTGACTTTTGACCAAGTTTGACTGAATTTTGATCGCTTATAACTTTTGATCCATAACTTTGTTTGATGAGTCATTTGCATCGTTAGAAATCTTGTGATGCTCTCTTCACGATAAAGCTATTTTCACTGAGTTTTAGAAACTTGAAATTTTTTCCCTTTTGTTGTCTATTGAAGCCATTCTGAGCGTTCTCATTTGCTTATGTGCATTCTGAGTTGTTCTTAACCTTCTTTGGATCCTTTTTGGATCAATCATCTTCCTAGAATAGGATCGGCTTGATGACAATGACTTGCCCACTCTTGATTGTCAACCTAGCCTCACTCTAGATAGACTCGATCCTCTACCACTCCCTCAGTGCTCTAGCCCGCATCTTCTCCTTCACGGGCCACTCAACTTTCTCCAAGATACCATTCTCGTCATCCTTGTTGCCATAATAACTGGCATCGATTCGCTTGTAAATTTCATACCTAGACCTCCTCTTCTTTGCCTCGGGGGGATTATCAAATGGCTCTTTAACGTTGTGGAGGAATTTCCAGCCACACTCGTACAATTAGTTGTTGGAATATTGTAACATTCCATCTTCTAGCAATCAATTGTAGAAGTGCGGTTGGGAAATTTCTCCCCAACGTCAAAGAGTTGTTCTTCAATAAGCCCCCTGAGGCGAAGAAGAGGAGATCTAGGTATGTGATTTACAAGTGAATTGACATAAGTTATTATGGCGACAGGGATGTCGAGAATGGTTTCTTGGAGAAATTTGAGTGGCCTATGGAGGAGGAGATATAGACCAGAGTGTTGAGGGAGTAGCACATGATCGAATCTATCTAGAGGGAGGCTAGGTCAACAATTAAGAGCAGAGAGGTCATTTCCATTAAGGCAGTCCTATTCGAGGAAGATGAGGATATGGTAGAAGAAATGGGAGAGGAGAACAAGGGAAGCCAATAGGAGAGAGAGTGAGAGATTGTTTCCCATGTGCCCCTTCTAGATGAGAAAGTGATCGAGCGCATGTTTGTGGAGAAGAAGAAACATGAGCTTCTTAGTATGTACATGGGTGAGGATCTCATGAAGAAGCAGGTTGAATCCAAGGAAATGCTTAATATTTAGCAATAAGTCATGTTGACAAAGCTTATGGATCATCAATTTTTTTTCCAAATATGCTTATTAACTTCTATTGAATATACAATATGGATATTAGATCATTCTTGAGGTTGACAAAGTGTTATAATTAAGACATCCACCAAGGTCATTTATTGTTGAAAAGGGAAAATGGGCACCGAGAAGATCCAATATTAGATCTTGGTAGTCCTAATTATGCCATGCACCAGAGCCCATGGCCACCATGGTTGTAGCTATGGATCATAAAACTTAACAAAACTAAAAAGAGTCGAATCCTGGAATGTATACTGAGAGAAAATCTAGAAATTTGGATAACTTGGACGTCCATCGGTGCTATAGATGAAGATGAAATTTTGTCCACAGGTCGGACAACGAGTTTTCTCCAGAGCATCTGACAAGGCGTCGAACAAGAGGTCCATGCGTCGGTTGAGAGTGTGTTTATTCTAAGTTTGATCCTCCAAGTTTCTCCTCATATCAAATATTAGTTGCAGGTGGTCATCCAAAAAGAAATGAGGGTTGGGCATAGTATGCTCAATTTTCCCATCCACTTTTTCTTCCTCTTCCGTTGTATCCATATTGAAATCCGCCAATGGAGTTTCTTCCTCGTCCAATTCAGGGCTAGCGTTCTTGGAAATCTAATCTGTCAATCAACTGGGGGGGACTTCTTCCTCCACCAAGCAGCTTCCATGCTCCATAGGTCAGGCTTGGGGCCTGGTGATGATACTAGGCTCCAGCGGGGCGTTTAAGGGCTACTGCTCAGGAGGAGGAATTTTTTCTTCCATCGGGCAACTTCCCATGTCATGCATAGTTTCAGAAGGGGAAGGAGGCAAGTTCTGGGCATGAGGGGGAGGGGGGGTCTTAGTCCATATCTGGCCTCTTACAGGGGATTCGATCGAAGGGAGGGGTTGAGAAGGGTTAGGGTGGTTACGCTTTGCAACAAAAATGTAATACAGTGACCCCCTTTTGGGTTTTCCACGCTCTATGGGCATGATTGAAGGATAACAGTGAAAATGGGGCAACGGAGGCGAATTCCAAGCCAATGGATTCAAGCTGGTGAAAAGGGGAATGAGAGAGGTGACTAGCAGTGGGAGGGAGGCAACGGGAGGAGGTTCACCGCAGGAATGCAAAAGAGACTAAGAGAACCAGAGAGCCAACAAAACTTGGTAAATGATAGAATAGCCTAGAGATATTACCTTCATATCGGTTGATTGAATGTTGGTGGGGGACGCCCATGAATTCCATGAAAGTCGAAGTGACATTAGCTCAAGGATGAGTACCCATCTCTGAGCTCCAGAGCTGGTTCACATGCAAATCCATTAAGTTTTTGGAGGTAGAGAAGTGCACTACCATAAGTGCAATGGTAAGGCCCGTCATTCAAATGGTGCGGGTATGAGGGCGGCGACTGGGGACAATAACTCCCCAAGCTGCCTATGCGCCACCTTTCTCACTATTGTCAGATGTCACCCCATCCGAGAATTATATTTTTAAATATTAATACAAAATTAATTAAATCTTCTTTTAACCTTAACAAATTAATCAATTTCTTCACTAATGAAAGAAAATACTTACATTTCTTTATGAGGAGATTCATAATTAGAAAAATTGATAATGGCACCTATATTTCACTTGGGGGCCAAATATCTCATTTAGATGGGTTATGTGGTGATTTTCTATCCTTTTTCAAGTCTCATGAGCAATAGAAGCTTCATTTAGAACCTGATTTGCTTGTTTTCCTTTTCCTACAATGGTCAATTCTTTGAGACACGCCCCTCATGTGAAAAACCTCCCAAGAGTTACTAAGAGCTTCATTTAGGGTCCCAAGCCCTTTGGCTTCCTACCCACACCCTGATAAATTCTCCCAAATCATCCCTTGAGTGCAAAACTCCTAATGGCACTCATCTCCCACTTAGAGGCCCAAAATCCTATTTATAGAGCTTAAGTAGTGGTTCAAGGCCTTGTTCCTAGCCCATAAGACTAAGAAGGATCACATAGGGCATAAGGTCCTTGTTTTCCTCATTGGACCATGGTTGAGGGCTTCAGATCCATACCCGGTGCAAAAAACCTCCATGATGGCACCAATATCCCAATCAAAGACCATATATTCCCTCTAGGACATATATGGTGCTAGTTCAAGGTTTCATTAGGAAGTAAAAGGTTCACAGAGATGCATTTTTAAGGGAGTAATTTCATTATTAAATGTGGCATTTAATTTAAAATGGATGCATAACAAAGTACAACCTTCAAAAGTGTATCATATTTGTCAAAAGATTATTTTTTATTCTTTAAAAAAAAAACATCTATATAGACTCAACAAAAGTGTATAAAAACAAAGTTGTAGATCATTTACAGATCTTTGCAATTATCTAAAGAGCAACAAAAATGGATGTTAGGAAAATAAGTTGTGAGAAAATTGCAAATATTCTTTTTCCTGTCAAAAGATTTATTTTTATCTTATTTTAAAACAATCACACGGGGTTTCCAAATAAATTGCAAGAAAATACATATCAAGAAACATAGAAACTTAATAACACAAAAGTTGTATATCTCTTCAAGATATTTCCATGTATGTAAATAATGCCAAAAATGGATGTTGGGATAAAATATTATAGATAAATTACTAAATTACTCTTGATACATTTTAGGGTGGAAATTTCTTATATAATTTATATATTTTTATGTTAAAAATAATCTGTTCCCATTATTAATGCATGCACATTTCTAAAGTCCATGCATGTTTATTTTTAATTCTTATTTGGAAAACTTCACAATAGTTTGCATGGTAGTTCAAAATGCATTAATGCTATTTTAAAAGGAACGTGTGCAAATTTTGAATAACATCTACATTTTCATGCGAGGGCATATTCCCAAATTCCTAGTTGCCAATTTTTTAACCATCAACTTCATGCAAGATCCCTTTTATTTGTAGAAATTTCGATACAAATTAATGTATTCATGCGATTCTCCTGATCTAACAATTTCCGCCACTTGTTAAATACAGAATCGCTTCTACTATTATTCTTGCGAAAGCAATTAAACCATGATCACAACCACAATGCACAAAGTGAAATATCAATAACACACAACACAGAGGTTTTACCGGGAAAGTGTAAAGCTAAAAACCCCACTATCATATATTATGTATATCATGAATCATGAAACAATATCATACAAAACTCTACTCCAAGAGCTCTCAGTACAATACAATCGTCTCACACTGTCATACACAAATCAACAAATACATGTGCCAATTTTCGTGTCCAGACAGCCTGCCTCCTCTGCACAATCTCTGCAATCCGAATTCTCACAATGAATCGAATGAATACAATTGCCTAGTTTGCACATGCTCATAAGCATATCCAATGCATGTGTGAACAAATCACAACTGATAGCCAACTGTCCCTTTCACCTGTTATCTCAACTGGGTCTCCACTGGATCTGACATGCATGTAGTTAACCGTGGAAAATCTTCAGTTGCATGTGAGTTCACTAATTAACTGAACTCTCACTAGTGCAAGTTTAGTTACAACTAGTACAACTGATCTTAACTCACTTAACTACACTTATAGTTATGTTACAA
>JZKD02S1817143.1:71270-85215 GCA_000966675.3 Picea glauca
AAATCCAACTCACTCAGTTATGAATGAAATAATAGATTAATATTTATTGTCCAATTTATTTAAGGGAAAAATAAATTAGACACATGTTTCTTGTTGACTTTTCAACATTATTTGTTCCATAAACCACCTCATGGTGTTTTCATATGTTAAAATTGACTATTGCAAGGTAACATAACAAAGTTGTCAACTTGACTATTCAAGAAGCAACACTAACATCATATGGTCTGGAAGATGTTTTTAGGGCTCATGATTCATGCATAGGATCCCAAACAACCTTGCATACCCTCTAAAGGGAATATTTGGTGAATGAGTATAATATTAGTGATGTTATAATGTTTTTTGCTCCATAAAAGGGTATTAGGGACCCTAGACATGGTATGAGGAGGAACACCAATATAGGGCCTAAAATATGATTTAATGTCTCATGGGCCCTAAATATGGTCCCAAACCCACACAGGCCCTATAAAGGGAACATTTAACCCATTGATATGATATGTGCACCATTATGAGTTTCTCCACACCAATGATGAGTTTGAAGACATTAGTCATGGTTAGAGGATGAAAACAAATGTCTTAGGGCATGAAGCAAGATTTTAGAATTCATGGGCCATCATGCATCGAGTTTGAAACCATCACAAGGGACATGTATAATGAACCTTAGCCATTATAAATCTTGCACACTAGGGATTGTATTAGGGCCTAATATGGCCCACATGTGAAAATTAATGTATTTTCCCTTAAATGATGCTTTATGGATTATTCATGATGTAAAGGGTCATATAATACCATAGAGGCTCACAAAGGGAATATGGAAAGCATCACTCAGTTAAGGATCTCTTAGGATTAATTATGGAGGACAAATGATAGTTGTATATTAGTTATTTGATAAGATATGTGTATTAATAATATGATTTCGAGTACATAATTACAAAAAATATGAGAATGAATATTAGTAATTACGGAATTTACATAAAACACTAATGTCATAGGATGTATGCACATTATGTGAAATTAAATTGTTTAGGAGGGAAAGTATCATATGTCCATGTTATATAATGAGTTTATGTCAAATTTTGTTTTTTCCTGAAAAAATGTGGTGTTGGATGGGATTGCATAAACCAATTAATTAAATTGATCATTTCCAAATCATTTGTCATTGTGTTTCATTTTGACAATATTTTTAAATAGTTTACATAGACTCATCTTTGATGAAATCACATGCATTTATAAATCCATTTCTATGGATTCAAAATATAATATTTTTATATAGATGTTATTATTTGATGAATTGCATGCATTTATAGATAAATGCTTATTAATTCCGAATATGTGTGTGTGTGTGTGTGTGTGTGTGTTATTATTTTAATATTTTTTGTGTAAAATGTATTATAATTTGAAAATAAATGTCTATGTTTTTGCAATAAAATTTTAACACAATCATTTTTTTAAAAATTGACATTTTCACCTACAAACTTAAAAAAGCATGTTGATTATATCAAGACTTTTATTAAAAAAAATTATTATTAATATAACGTGAGGTGCATCTTATAATCTAATATGACACTTGGCATAAGTCATCTCGATATAATATTTGAAAAAAAAAAATAGAACATCCCAATACTGAAGATATGTGTATCATCACTACTCATAAATGCAATATGTGTGTGTGTGTTATTGTTTCCTATTATTTTAATATTTTTTGTGTAACATGTATCATAATTTAAAAATAAATGTCAATGTTTTTGCAATAAAATTTTAACACAATCATTTTTTAAAAAATTGACATTTTCACCTACAAACAAAAAAAAACATATTGATTATATTAATACATTTATTAATTTTTTTAATTATTAATATAAAGTGAGGTGTATCTTATAATCTAATATGACACTTGGCATAAGTGATCCCAATATAATATTTGAAAAAAAAAATAGAACATCTCAATATGGAAGATATTTGTACCATCACTACTCATAAATATAACAAGTGTAAATGTAATTATGAAAAATTATTATAATGTTATCAATATAATAAGTGAGAAAATAGCATTTCATAAAAGTAATTTTTCTTTGTAAACATGTTTAATCAACATATTGTATCTTACTGGAAATTAAACAATTCACCTTGAAGAAGAATTAAATATTATATGGCATTAATAGTTATAAGTTTTTGCAATTACAATACAAAGCAAATGATTTCATAAAACCAAAGTTAAACATTATATGGAAACTCTAAATTCTAATGAGTGATACATCTTAAATTTAATTTAAAAACAAAGAAATCATTAGCATACTTATAATAAATTTTATAAATCAAACAACAACAACATCAACATGATTTAAAAAAACACAATATACATGTGTGCTACATTGTTTATAGCACACTAGTGCGATTGAAAGCGCACTAGTACAGTTGTTATGTAAAAATGCATCGAGAAACAATTTAATTGGCAAAGTACGTATGTAAATTTCCACAATTAAATTTTTGCAGAGGCAATCACTCTTTGGTGCCTCTCATAATTTAGTGCATGGACTCGATCCTATACCACTTCCTCAGTGCTCTACCTCGCATCTCCTCCTCCGTGAGCCACTCAACTTTCTCCAAGATACCATCATTGTCATTCATGTAGTCATAATATAAATTGGCATCAATTCTCTTGTAAATAACATACCTACACCTCCTCTTCTTCGCCTCGAGGGGACTTATCGAATAGCTCTTTTAGAATGGGGAGGAATTTTGTAGCCCTGAAGTATCTGTAATCGGGGCCCTTGCTGGTGGCACCAGGCACATCAAATTTTTTCCCTTCTAAGTCCGTCATCTTGGCCCCTACTTTGGCATAATTAGAACTTCCAAGCTCTACGTTCAGAGTTTCCCAGTGCCCCTTTGAATTGTTCCGCGAAAAAGGACCCTAGTGGATGTCTTAATTATCACATTATGTCAATCTCAAGAATGACCTAAGGTCCATAGTGTATATTTAATAGAAGTTAAGAAGCACATTTGGAAAAACAATTGATAATACATAATATTTTTCAGTGTGTCATATCACTAAATATTAAACATTTCCTTGGCCTCGGCCTACTCCTCTATGAGATCCTCACTCATGTACTTACTAATATGCTCATGTTTCTTCTTCTCCACAACCATGTGCTCAATCAATTTCTCATCCAAAAGGGGCACATGGGAAACAAAATCTCGATCTCTTTGTTGTTGGTTTCCCTTGTCCTACTCTCCCATTTCTTCCACCACATCATCATCTTCCTAGAATAGGATCAGCTTAATGACAATGACCTTCCCGCTCTTGATCGTCAACCTAGCCTCCCTCTATATAGACATGATCCTCTACCACTCCCTCAGTGCTCTGGCCTGCATATTCTCCTTCGCGGGCCACTCAACTTTCTCCAAGATACCATTCTCGTCATCCTTGTCGCCATAATAACTGGCGTCGATTCGCTTGTAAATTGCATACCTAGACCTCCTCTTCTTTGCCTCAGGGAGATTATCAAATAGCTCTTTAACGTTGGGGAGGAATTTCCCAGCCACACTTGTACAATTGGTTGTTGGAATATTGTAACATGTCATATTCCAACAATCAATTGTACAAGTGCAGTTGGGAAATTTCTCCCCAACGTCAAAGAGTTTTTCTTCAATAATCCCCCTAAGGAAAAGAAGAGGAGGACTAGGTATGTGATTTACAAGTGAATTGACATCAGTTATTATGGAGACAGGGATGTCAAGAATGGTTTCTTGGAGAAAGTCGAGTGGCCTGCGGAGGAGGAGATACGGACTAGAGTGTCGAGGGAGTGGAAGAGGATCAAGTCTATCTAGAGGGAGGCTAGGTCAACAATTAAGAGCAGAGAGGTCATTGCCATTAAGTCGGTCCTATTCAAGGAAGATGAGGATATGGTGGAAAAAATGGGAGAGGATAACAAGGGAAACCAATAGGAGAGAGAGTGAGAGATTGTTTCCCATGTGCCCCTTCTAGATGAGAAAGTGATTGAGCACATGGTTGTGGAGAAGAAGAAACATGAGCTTCTTAGTATGTACATGGGTGAGGATCTCATGAAGAAGTAGGTTGAAGCCAAGGAAATGCTTAATATTTAACAATAAGTCATGTTGACAAAGCTTATGGATCATGGGTTGTTTTTCCAAATGTGCTTCTTAACTTCTATTGATTATACAATATGGATATTAGGTCATTATTGAGGTTGAAACGGTGTTATAATTAAGACATCCACCAAGGTCCTCTATTTTTTAACAAGGCAAATGGGAACGAGGAAGCTCCAATATTAGATCTTGGTAGTCCTAATTATGCCAAAGTAGGGGCCAAGATGATGGACTTAGAAGGGAATGAAGTTGATGTGTCGGGTGCCATCGACAAGGACCCTAGTTACATATACTTTAGGACTACAAAATTCCTCCCCATACTCAAAGAGATATTTGATAATCCTCCTCGAGGCAAAAAAGAGGATGTGTAGGTATGTGATCTACAGGCAAGTTGACACCAGTTCTTATTATGGCTGCAGGAATGACAAGGAAGGTATCTTGGAGAAATTCGAGCGACTTGTGAAGGAGGAGATGTGAGGTAGAGCATTGATGAAGTGGCAAAGGATCGATTCCATGGGCTAAAGTATGAGAGGCATCAAAGAGCGGCCTATGTTTTTGCCTCTGCAAAGCAAAAACTCCACAAAATTTAAATGTGGAGGTTCACATATGTAGTTTTTGAATTAAATTGTTTTTCTTTTGCCTGTTACTATGCTTGACGTCGTCGTCGTATCTTATTCACACAAAATTATTTTTACGCACATGTATATAAATAAAAAAAATTTAAAACATAAAACACAAACATATATAACTAATTTGTATTTATCAAAAACTAAAATTAAAAAGTACAATCGGTATTATTAATAACTTCATATTTATCAATGTCGGTGATCTATATCAAACATAAGGCACCAAACAACGATGTGTTAAATTTAACGCACCAGTGCATCATTGTTAGTCAAGCACCAATATCTATTGAGGTGCATTGTGATATACAGTGCATCAGTTAAGGGTTGTCATACAAAATGACATGTGATGCCATTTCACATATGAATTGTGTAACTCAGGGTGGTTGGTTCTACAAAATGCACCGTTGCAGTAGAATTTTTTAATAATAAACCTAGCAGTGCTCTTGGTTGTATGAAACGCATAGACACTATGTGTTCCTTCGAGCATCGAATTTTTTTAAAGGTGCATTGTCCTTTATGATGCACCAGTGACTGGCACATTTTAAAGTTGCACCGCAATGATAATTTTTTAAATATTTTTCCGATGCAACTCCGTTAACCGCACCAGTGCGTTTTGGTGAATATAATGCATCGTCACTCAATTTTAGCTTTGTATGTGTTGATATCAGTGTGTTTGTTTTATAACGCACCCGATGCAACTCAGTTAACAGCACCAGTGCGTTTTGGTGAATGTAATGCATCGTCGCTCAATTTTAGCTTTGTATGTGTTGATATCAGTGTGTTTGTTTTATAATGCACCGGTAATGGGGAATCCCATAAAAAAAATGGTATGGTAAATTATTATGTATTTTTCTCATAGTGTTGTAGTACATAGCACTGATGCGTTGTATTTATTTGATGCACCACGCAACAAAAATTGTGTTTCAAAAACTGGGTAATGCGTTCAAATATAACGCACTGGTGTATTTATCTTAATTGGTGCACTTCCTAGGATCTTAGTGGTGACTACCATAAGACGCATTTTCTTCATAATTTGTGAAAATTCAGCCCGATGCCATGCTCTTTATAGAACCAATGTGTTTTGTGGACCTAGGCACACCAACCGGTTAAATTGTTTTATAGCAACTTAAGCAGTGTGATGTGTTAATATAAACATGTTGGTGCTACCATGTTACTGGAGCACCGACGTTTTGTTTAACAGTGTGTTCTATTGTCAAGAGCACCAATAACGGGTCATCCACCGAGACGCCCGTCAACACTGGTGCATTTGGTTAACATTAATGCACCATCACCCCAATTTTTATGGACTATAAACACAACGGTGTGTTTTTTGTTAACCGACCGCATTGGTGCAATATAGTTTCTAGAGCACTGACATGATGTTTAGTGTTGCAGCCTTTAGTAGAATGAACTGGTGTGGTTGTTGGCATTATTAGCATCGCTATGTTATATTTATTTATTACAAATTAAGCAGTGCGATGTGTTACTATGAATGTGTCGGTGCTACCATGTTATTGAAGCACCGTCATTTTGTTTAGTGGTGTTATGTGAAGCATAAAGCACCAAAGACATTGCATCAAAGGAAACTCCTCGCTATGCCAAATCGATCAATATATGTTATGGTGTAGTTCTATTAATGGAAATGGTGCATTTGTTTAAAATGGTTTCACCACTGAGTTAAATTTTATGTGTCATATTTTGAGTAGTGTGCTTAGTTAAAGAGAACGCACTGGTGCTTTTGTGTTTGAAAAGCATGGGTATGTTTTTTACCAAGTGTTGTTTTTTATAACACACCGTATGTAGGGGCATTTAAGTGGAAGCATTGATTAAGTACAATAAAAATTAGACACATTGATTGGTGTTCTTACTTTGAAGTTAGCACAGGATGCAATTCTCTAGGGCGAGTTGAATAAATATGACGCACTACGTTGAGTAGAATTTTTTTTTAAAAGTCCCAAATTTCAATCTAAACTCAAATTTTAATCGAATGAAAACGCAAATGGGAAGGTAATAAACAAATTACCTGGACTCTTATGTCTTGAGAAGGCATGGTTTCACCATTAAGAGGAAATGAAAATTCATGGTAATTTCCAAAAATTGAAAATGTGTGGAATTGACCAATGGAGCTATCCAACTCACCAAGGAGCATCGACAACAAGGCGTCCTTGAAAATAGAGTAAGCATCGGTGATTTCTTGAAAGATTGGAAGCATGAGATGAGGTGTCACAATGAAAACTAGTCTGGTAATTTTTTTATTTACCCATACCATAGTGCACCATCAGACAATTTTACGCACCAGTACATAAGATTCAATGGCACCAGTGTGCTTTGATGAGTGCTTGTTTTTTTTTATATAACTTATGACGGTGCATTTGAACATCTACGCACTGGTGTGTTATGTTTTATTTGCGCACTAGGGTGGATGTATCGTAAAGGCGCACCGAAAAAAAATCCGCAAAAACGTTCGATTTCCCGCGTCCACTAAGAACCTTTGCTATGAATAGTGACAGTGTGTTTGGACATTTAAGCATCGGTGCGATATGTTTTAGGTGTGCACCAGGCCATATGTACCTTAAAGGCGTACTAATTAAAATAAAAAACTTTAGCCCCCTGCCTCCAACATCAGAACCAGAACCAGAGCATCATTAATCCATCATCCAAACATTTGCAAAACAATAATTTAGACCTGGCTCTATATACCACAATACATTTGCAAGCAATCACTATGTGCATTTCATGTCCTAGAGCTAATAATCACTTAGAACAGGGACTTAGAAGGGTTCTCGGGATTCCATGATTGGGCTTATAATTAGCGGAAAATGGTAAGTATGATAAGGGAAATATAATATGGACTGTTCATTTACCATAATTAGCTCTAGCAAATCATTACACTCCTATGAACATCCTTGGATATAAAACAGAGCAGACATCAAACCAACCAAACACTTCTTCAAACTCAAATAATTCTTCTATGAGACACTTTATACAATTGCAATCAAGCATGGGAATGAAATAGGTATTTGGGATAGTGAAAAGGGATTGTAATGGATGAAAAATGTTAAGTATGACAAGAATAAAATGGACATGCTTTTATTACGATTGGCTTCAATCATTATCTACCTTTTGATTCCAATGAGCAGAATTATAATAACCATACAACTGTAATGTTTGATCCTAAAAATTGATCTCATTTTATTATCCTTTCATTAAAATTCTTACCACGATTCGATTATTTCCAGAATTCATTCACATAATACTCTCATCTATTATTCATAAAAAAAAAATCCATGTATCATTCATTTCATTATCACGGTATATCATTTCCACCGTTGAATGCAAAATTCCATGTAACAATGCCCAATATATCAACCAGGCATCGAAACAACAACCAAACAAGCTCCCATGTATTGAAATCATCAAATATCAATCAAATGTATGCAGGGTAAACTATATGTGTGTGTGTGAGAGATAGAGAGATTTACAGTACTAATATCTGACTAAACATTTGTTTCACAAGACGTAGGAGACATGCGTCGAGCAAACAATAACATACAACATCATAATAATATACAACATCATTTGTTGTAATTGTAATTGAATCCAAGGAAGGCAAACCACTTTCTTTTCCACCAAATATCGTTGCAACAAAAGGGTAACTCGATTTGAAATCATATAGGTAAAACCCATTTTAAAATTTTGGTTATGGCAAGGGTATCAATAATGACAGAGTTCAAACCCTTTAGAACAGGATATCTATCATGGATCCTGTCAAAACGTTTAAAATCTAGTGCGACCCTTTTCGTAATATGCAGCAAAACAATATCATCTTTTAAATGCTTTTATATATCATGTACAACCAACGAGTGATAACCAGGTCGACAAGGGTTGTGACTGGAAAAGGATCCAACCAATAACAAACCCCAAGTATGACGAGGGTTTTAACCCAATGGATTTACGACTCAAACTTAGACTTGGTTAGGTTCAAAAGTAAAAACCGACGAAATGCCTTCCTCAAAACACAAATAAGGGTTTGCATAAGGTCGTATGGCACTATCATCGAGGAAAAAGAATATGCAGGGTATGCATGCGCTGCCAGCAGGCGATACAAAATACCATAAACAATAAACACCAGACCTTGTCTTCAAATAATTCATTGACAGTCGCAAACCAACAAATCGACATAGTGAATGTGCAATCAACTACTCAAAATAATAACTATCAACCAACTCATTCGAGCTTCCATGCAAATGAATCATTAAATACGAGAGCAAAACACTTATTTTATTTTCTAGAAATCAAAACAATAAAGCATTGAATGCAAGCACAACGAGTAGTCGCAGATCCAAACATAAATTATTTAGCAAAACAAAATTTAGATGATAGGGAAACGAAACCCTGGTACTTGTTTTTGGGCGGGTTATATGGTGCCTCTGAGCAGTTGCGGCAGTTACCAATACTCGAACTTGCTCCAAACCAAATGATATTAATGAAAAACCCAGGGTAGTATACCAACGGTGGTGTGCATTAACTCAGTTGGTCACGTCATGCTAGGGTGACGGCCAACATTAAACATCCACTAAACCCAAGACAATCCAATTCAAAACCCTATGCAATCGTTAATTGCCAAGTACTTTCCAACTCTTCAAAATCACGTGCCACCAACACATCCACCTATAACATATGATTGTTGACCGTATCCAATATGCATTTCCCACATGCGTTTGAACTTATCACAAGCACTATCAATAAATTGAAACCATGGACGATGAATGTAATAGTATGGAATGAACATTGGGTTGAGCATATTATATGTGTTGTAAATCATTTCCCATATGCGTTAGGACTTGCAAGTTTTACCATATGTAAACTTTTGAACCACCACCTTTTATCAACAACCGAGGTCATTATCACATGGAACATATTCTTGCAGCTTCTATAATGTGCATGGATCATATACATAACTAATGAAACATGTAAGTGATACGCTAAGCATATATGTATATAACACTTTTTATATAACAAGTTATACAAAAAAAACAAATTCATCGAGTGCATTAAGTAGTAAACCAGCAAATCATGACAACATTTTCCAACATTGAACTCCCTTTACTATTTGAAGCCCTGAATTATCAACAACAACCATAACTTAAATATTTTGACAATGATTTTATCCGATATTGATGTTTTTGAGGTTTTGGAAATTTATGCCCCACAAGGGATTTTCCTTTAATCATCATTTGAAACCACCACTGTCACCATTCATTTGTTGCGAACAAAAACCAATCTCATACCAAATAATAAATATGCATACCATCAGTAAGCATCCAAGGCAGCCATCAGTGAATATAGGACTAGGCGACTTCTTCTTTGAGGGACTTCCTTTNGTTATGGTGTAGTTCTATTAATGGAAATGGTGCATTTGTTTAAAATGGTTTCACCACTGAGTTAAATTTTATGTGTCATATTTTGAGTAGTGTGCTTAGTTAAAGAGAACGCACTGGTGCTTTTGTGTTTGAAAAGCATGGGTATGTTTTTTACCAAGTGTTGTTTTTTATAACACACCGTATGTAGGGGCATTTAAGTGGAAGCATTGATTAAGTACAATAAAAATTAGACACATTGATTGGTGTTCTTACTTTGAAGTTAGCACAGGATGCAATTCTCTAGGGCGAGTTGAATAAATATGACGCACTACGTTGAGTAGAATTTTTTTTTAAAAGTCCCAAATTTCAATCTAAACTCAAATTTTAATCGAATGAAAACGCAAATGGGAAGGTAATAAACAAATTACCTGGACTCTTATGTCTTGAGAAGGCATGGTTTCACCATTAAGAGGAAATGAAAATTCATGGTAATTTCCAAAAATTGAAAATGTGTGGAATTGACCAATGGAGCTATCCAACTCACCAAGGAGCATCGACAACAAGGCGTCCTTGAAAATAGAGTAAGCATCGGTGATTTCTTGAAAGATTGGAAGCATGAGATGAGGTGTCACAATGAAAACTAGTCTGGTAATTTTTTTATTTACCCATACCATAGTGCACCATCAGACAATTTTACGCACCAGTACATAAGATTCAATGGCACCAGTGTGCTTTGATGAGTGCTTGTTTTTTTTTATATAACTTATGACGGTGCATTTGAACATCTACGCACTGGTGTGTTATGTTTTATTTGCGCACTAGGGTGGATGTATCGTAAAGGCGCACCGAAAAAAAATCCGCAAAAACGTTCGATTTCCCGCGTCCACTAAGAACCTTTGCTATGAATAGTGACAGTGTGTTTGGACATTTAAGCATCGGTGCGATATGTTTTAGGTGTGCACCAGGCCATATGTACCTTAAAGGCGTACTAATTAAAATAAAAAACTTTAGCCCCCTGCCTCCAACATCAGAACCAGAACCAGAGCATCATTAATCCATCATCCAAACATTTGCAAAACAATAATTTAGACCTGGCTCTATATACCACAATACATTTGCAAGCAATCACTATGTGCATTTCATGTCCTAGAGCTAATAATCACTTAGAACAGGGACTTAGAAGGGTTCTCGGGATTCCATGATTGGGCTTATAATTAGCGGAAAATGGTAAGTATGATAAGGGAAATATAATATGGACTGTTCATTTACCATAATTAGCTCTAGCAAATCATTACACTCCTATGAACATCCTTGGATATAAAACAGAGCAGACATCAAACCAACCAAACACTTCTTCAAACTCAAATAATTCTTCTATGAGACACTTTATACAATTGCAATCAAGCATGGGAATGAAATAGGTATTTGGGATAGTGAAAAGGGATTGTAATGGATGAAAAATGTTAAGTATGACAAGAATAAAATGGACATGCTTTTATTACGATTGGCTTCAATCATTATCTACCTTTTGATTCCAATGAGCAGAATTATAATAACCATACAACTGTAATGTTTGATCCTAAAAATTGATCTCATTTTATTATCCTTTCATTAAAATTCTTACCACGATTCGATTATTTCCAGAATTCATTCACATAATACTCTCATCTATTATTCATAAAAAAAAAATCCATGTATCATTCATTTCATTATCACGGTATATCATTTCCACCGTTGAATGCAAAATTCCATGTAACAATGCCCAATATATCAACCAGGCATCGAAACAACAACCAAACAAGCTCCCATGTATTGAAATCATCAAATATCAATCAAATGTATGCAGGGTAAACTATATGTGTGTGTGTGAGAGATAGAGAGATTTACAGTACTAATATCTGACTAAACATTTGTTTCACAAGACGTAGGAGACATGCGTCGAGCAAACAATAACATACAACATCATAATAATATACAACATCATTTGTTGTAATTGTAATTGAATCCAAGGAAGGCAAACCACTTTCTTTTCCACCAAATATCGTTGCAACAAAAGGGTAACTCGATTTGAAATCATATAGGTAAAACCCATTTTAAAATTTTGGTTATGGCAAGGGTATCAATAATGACAGAGTTCAAACCCTTTAGAACAGGATATCTATCATGGATCCTGTCAAAACGTTTAAAATCTAGTGCGACCCTTTTCGTAATATGCAGCAAAACAATATCATCTTTTAAATGCTTTTATATATCATGTACAACCAACGAGTGATAACCAGGTCGACAAGGGTTGTGACTGGAAAAGGATCCAACCAATAACAAACCCCAAGTATGACGAGGGTTTTAACCCAATGGATTTACGACTCAAACTTAGACTTGGTTAGGTTCAAAAGTAAAAACCGACGAAATGCCTTCCTCAAAACACAAATAAGGGTTTGCATAAGGTCGTATGGCACTATCATCGAGGAAAAAGAATATGCAGGGTATGCATGCGCTGCCAGCAGGCGATACAAAATACCATAAACAATAAACACCAGACCTTGTCTTCAAATAATTCATTGACAGTCGCAAACCAACAAATCGACATAGTGAATGTGCAATCAACTACTCAAAATAATAACTATCAACCAACTCATTCGAGCTTCCATGCAAATGAATCATTAAATACGAGAGCAAAACACTTATTTTATTTTCTAGAAATCAAAACAATAAAGCATTGAATGCAAGCACAACGAGTAGTCGCAGATCCAAACATAAATTATTTAGCAAAACAAAATTTAGATGATAGGGAAACGAAACCCTGGTACTTGTTTTTGGGCGGGTTATATGGTGCCTCTGAGCAGTTGCGGCAGTTACCAATACTCGAACTTGCTCCAAACCAAATGATATTAATGAAAAACCCAGGGTAGTATACCAACGGTGGTGTGCATTAACTCAGTTGGTCACGTCATGCTAGGGTGACGGCCAACATTAAACATCCACTAAACCCAAGACAATCCAATTCAAAACCCTATGCAATCGTTAATTGCCAAGTACTTTCCAACTCTTCAAAATCACGTGCCACCAACACATCCACCTATAACATATGATTGTTGACCGTATCCAATATGCATTTCCCACATGCGTTTGAACTTATCACAAGCACTATCAATAAATTGAAACCATGGACGATGAATGTAATAGTATGGAATGAACATTGGGTTGAGCATATTATATGTGTTGTAAATCATTTCCCATATGCATTAGGACTTGTAAGTTTTACCATATGTAAACTTTCGAACCACCACCTTTTATCAACAACTGAGGTCATTATCACATGGAACATATTCTTGTAGCTTGTATAATGTGCATGGATCATATACATAACTAATGAAACATGTAAGTGATACGCTAAGCATATATGTATATAACACTTTTTATATAACAAGTTATACAAAAAAAAACAAATTCATCGAGTGCATTAAGTACTAAACCAGCAAATCATGACAACATTTGACAACATTGAACCCCCTTTATTATTTGAAGCCCTAAATTATCAACAACAACCATAACTTAAATATTTTGACAATGATTTTATCCGATATTGACATTTTTGAGGTTTTGGAAATTTATGCCCCACGAGGGATTTTCCTTTAATCATCATTTGAAACCACCACTGTCACCATTCATTTGTTGTGAACAAAAACCAATCTCATACCAAATAATAAATATGCATACCATCAGTAAGCATCCAAGGCAACCATCAGTGAATATAAGACTAGGCGACTTCTTCTTTGAGGGACTTCCTTTTAGTTACCTTCATAGTGACATTATAAGGGGTCCCACTTATAGCATTATTTAGTGTGTATATAT
>JZKD02S1817154.1:53222-72941 GCA_000966675.3 Picea glauca
TCAAGGGATCTATGTCACATAGACCCTCATCATCAATATTTTGTAGGAGGTATTTGGCCATGGTGTCCATCCTTCCATCTCCCCCCCACATCTACCTAGGCTCAAGGTGAGATTTAAATCACCTTCCATTATTATATTATCCTTTCTCAAATCCATGTTCCCAAAAAAGGAATCCCACAAACCTTCCCTACACTAAAAAGTTCCATAGATATTAATAAAATTGAAAATTGAATCTAAACATGAGGAGAACAACTCAAGACTAGTGGTATGCTATAAAAAGGAGACACTCCATAATCGAAGGGACTTATGCCATCCTACCAACAACCCCCTATATTTCCCCTCTACATTGAGAGATTCGAAACTCCATCCATGAAGAGTAAACACTAGCAATTGTTTTACCTTAACAACCACCATAATTATTTTCTGAATCAAAATAATCTCTATGTTATTTGTTGCTACAACTTGGTTTACATAGTTTATTTTATAGAAAATCCCTAAGCCTCTTATGTTGAAAGAGAGAACAATCATTTTGTACCCTTGGAGTGGAATTTGCCTCCTCTAAGGGCCCCATGAATAGTCATTTGTTTGCATGATAAGACTTCCCTTGTCCTCTTGACATTGAACATTTTGTGGATGACATAATCAAACATTGAATCGATGCCTTCTCAATGATAAATTTAGTGGAAAATATTTCCTCCTCGCTATCGTCTTCCTTATCTCGTTCTCTTAACATCTTACAGAATTTTATTTCGCACATTTTGTTTTTGTGGGTTGGATACTTCATATAGAATCACTTCTGCTAAGATATCACGCTATGAGAGGCATATATATGACATCAAAATCACCCATTACTTTCACTTGCACTCTTCCACGCCCACTTAGGGGATTTTGGACCCAATTTTTGTCACTCAAAATTAGCATAAAACTAAGTTTGAAATATAGGACCTTCTATAGAAAACAAAAAATAACTTCTTTAACCGCTTAGCAGAGTTCCAATGTGGTTAAGTCAATTAAGAGAGGTGATGATTTCATTCCATCATTTTAGATATGTCACTATATTTTTACAATCCTGGATAACTATATATCTGATTCGAATGAACAACCAAACATGTACATGTCAGATATTTCTTCCTCAAGTGAGGGAAGCTCATGAAAAATATAGGGAAATGTGACTGCATATAGTAGATCATATGATACATGAACAAGGACCACTAGAGGTGAAAAGGTCTGAAGAAAATTTTGTAGACGCATGGATTTTTTTCTTTCCAAAGGAGGATCATGCTCTTATGATGATGAGAGCATAAGATACATAGAGGTGCCACTCAGGTATAAGAATTTGGTGAAATAATGGGTACCTAAGGAAATGCCTCCATTAGACACTGACTTCATTGTCAACAATAGGACACATCGCATTGCACCATCTTCCCTGCATGGCGTGGGGATATTTTCCATGGATGGAATAATTGTAAAATATTATACAGTAACTGAATTGATGGACTATGTCGGACCGTGTTACAGTTATAATGATTAGATGTGGGTGGTCTGGTACATGCGAAGTATGCGAAGATATGCACCCGCCACAAATTATATACAGCTAATAACCAACAATAAAAATAAGGGAGCCACTATCTATATTGATGGAAGTCCTAAATCTTTCGGTAATATCGCAAAGTTTATAAACAGCACATGACCCGAGACAACAAACAAGCAACCGAATTGCATATATTAGGGACACAAAGGGAATCAAGTAGTCATTTGCACGATAAAAAAGATAGCTCATGGGGAATATTTATTAGTGGATTACCATTTGAATCAATAGAAACATCGACTAATAGTGTGCGGGTACTTATGCAAAACCTCTTTAAGAAACTTCTACTTATTGCATTATTTTTTTTGTATCTTTAACAATGTTTGAAATATTTTATGGTCCCAATTTTATAATAATGTGGGAGGTTGATCGTGGAAAAGTGGCAGCCGTAGAAGATGTAAACGATTAAGAATTTTGATTTACACTTAATGAGAATTTTATTATTTATTTATATAATTTTATTTGTGTGGAAAATAGTTTTTTTTATCGTTAACAATTTTTCAAATGTTTYAGGGCTCTAATTATATTATAATGTGGCAGGATGATCGTAGAAAAGGGGCAGTTGCAGAACATGTAAACGATTAACAAATTCGACTTTGATTTTACATAAATTTTATTATTTGTTTATATAATTTTATTTGTGTGACAATTAGTAATTTAATTTGTTTATATAATTGAAATAGCATTGATTTTATTGAAATATGTAGTTTGTAAGACATGATGATCATGATTCCCCCGACGAGGAGGAGTTGTATCCATCCCCTGATCCAATGGCAAACATTAAAAAGAAGATCATTAAAGAGAACAAGGAACTTGCTCACTTATTAGATTGTGTGGATCAAACTCTTGATGTTATATAAAGGACCAATCTGGTTATGACAAATCTTAGGACATATCAGGTAACAACCATAATTTAAAGTGATTTTTCTTAATGTACTGATAAGTTCAATTATGATAGTTTGTTTTTTAACTTTTACATTATCTAACGAAAAAACATTTTCTTTCTTATATAGAGATATTTGGAGCTTGTTTAGCCCAGTGTCGGTAGTAGTGGCATTGCAGAGACACCACAAAGTCCTAACACGAGCCGTCATATAGTTTTTATATTGTTTACTTCTCCATCGTCCACACCTTTAGATGGAAGCCATGACACGCACCGCCAGACATCCACACAGCAATCAATCTCTAGTAGATGTGGTGACAGAGATGAGGCTAATGATGTGGTTGATATGGGTGCATTTACTAGAGCTAGATGTGTGACCATCATGGGGACCCTTTCATGCACATTTTTGGTCGATGATAATGGAATTCCATTAAAAAAAATAAGACTCATGAGTATTTTTCATCTTTTAACATTTCATGTTGTCCATATCAAACATAAATCATCGAGATTATTATTTTTAAATTAATGATCATATATGTTTGCATGTAATAAATGACCATTTTTATAGGCACCTAGAGAGCAAGGCCTTCTTTATTTTTGGGGAAACCATATGCACGAGGTGGAATTTCCATAATTCCAACCTCAAAAATGAACTTTTGGATTATCTTGAAGGCCTCTTTGGAGTAGAGACCTTCAATAAAAAAGTGGTTGCCTCTGCAGCAAGTTAATATTCAAATACAAGGGATGTGTATGGATGAAACTTGGATGTCAACCCTATGTATGAGCACCCTCCATCAATTTCAGAGAGGGAGTGGAAGGAACTCATTGATGATGCAAAAGAAAATAAATTAAGAAAAACAGGAGAACAAATAATTGGTACCCCAAGGTAAATTACAATATTTTGAATTCAATACCTTTAATTTTCTTTAGATATAAATAAAAGTGTGGTATATAACATACTTAAAACTTTTGATGATAGGTTTCCTGACACTTCGAAGGCAACCAAAGCAAGGATTGCCAAACATGGCTAGCACAGGCTAGGCCAGAGCGGCTACTCGAGGTTACAGTCATGAATCATACGTACCCAAACATCTTAACAATATTATTTGTATCGCCTTATAACTTGCAGGTAATTTCATCCAGTAACATTAAAAATACATACTCTTATGCAATGCAAGGCAATGACTTTGGAACTAAAACCATGAAGGAAAACCTCCAAATTGGTTACAAGTACATCTATAAAGTTGTCATTGATCATAGGAAAAGCATGGGGCAGACCCCAAGATCCATTTTGCAGGATAAGGTAAATAAAAATAATCCCACATTAACCTTTGATTACTTATAAAATACATAAATGTTTGATATCGTCCATAACTTTAATGTCTTACTTTGTTTTAATCAGGGGAGTAGCACTATCAACAAAAACATTAGTACTAGACAACAGTGCATTGATAGTGCAGTGCATCTAGAAGATCATGGTGCTCCTAAGAAGCCCCATCCCAGGGAGTGCAGCCTGATGATGTTTATGTGAATGAGGCCCACAATGATAAAATGGCTTTATATTAATCATATACTTAATAATTTCATACTTATAAATTTTGTACTTCTAATTTTTATTACTTATACATTTAGGGTTTTGTCCTTATATATTTTGTCATTTCAATGTCAGAGAATGTCGTAGTTGAGCCTCCTCGACCTGAAGATCAAGAGTACAGGGAATCCATTCCAATGGTTCCCATTAGTGGACTAGGTAAATAATTACATTCCAAAGGTTTTTTTTAATATTAATGAACTACTTCAATGATATTTAAAAATTGTCCATACAAATTTAATATTTTTTGTTTCTGTAGGCGATGGCCCCTCAAAGAAACTTCCACATAGTGGGTACGAGACTAGGCATGCTCGACGTGAGAGGACTGAAGAAACATCATTTGTTGAAGAGATCCTAGAAAATTAAGACATGGAGGTCTATGAATTACTTAAGAACTGGACTAGAAAACTAAAGAAGACTAAAAAAAATTATGATGTAAAATAATTTTGTAAGACAGACCGATGTATATTATATAGCTAGTATATTTGGAACATATTTTGGATGATGAATGTCATTTATAAAACCTCTTTTTTATGACATATTCCTTTGAATGATAAACCTCATTTATAGCTTTACAATCACTTTTTATCAATTTTGAATATTTTTAATGCATAATTTTTATTAGAATATAGATTGGGTATTGGGGAATTGAGAGTGATGTGAGGGTGGGGGAGCGGCCATAGGAGCTTCCACCTTCACATGGTTGTCCCTGTTCAGTAGAGAGAGAAAAATTGGAGCCGTTTATTCTTGGAGCAAACCGCTCTTAATCCAACGAAGCAACAACATAGTCAATGTTGACTTCGTTGTTTCTCTTTCAAATCGAGAGAGATTTTCTCTAAGATCAGACGGCTCCAATAAATTAATCTCAAAACCAAGAGGATCTTATTCATGTCATCACATATGATATGCACATTCCTTCGATATATAGTTTTCATGATATGTGATTCATGATTGTTGAATGCTTACATGTTTAAAATACTAATCACAGTGAATCTTTCCACATTTGATCAAGTTGATTAGTTAGTTATCAGTATAACTAATTTTTCTTGTAGTCGTGTGTGCACAATTTTTTGCAAGTTTCAAAAGAAGCAATCAAGAATAAGTGAAATCACTTCAATCTATTGATCTACTTCGAACATAGGACCTNTCAAGGGATCTATGTCACATAGACCCTCATCATCAATATTTTGTAGGAGGTATTTGGCCATGGTGTCCATCCTTCCATCTCCCCCCCACATCTACCTAGGCTCAAGGTGAGATTTAAATCACCTTCCATTATTATATTATCCTTTCTCAAATCCATGTTCCCAAAAAAGGAATCCCACAAACCTTCCCTACACTAAAAAGTTCCATAGATATTAATAAAATTGAAAATTGAATCTAAACATGAGGAGAACAACTCAAGACTAGTGGTATGCTATAAAAAGGAGACACTCCATAATCGAAGGGACTTATGCCATCCTACCAACAACCCCCTATATTTCCCCTCTACATTGAGAGATTCGAAACTCCATCCATGAAGAGTAAACACTAGCAATTGTTTTACCTTAACAACCACCATAATTATTTTCTGAATCAAAATAATCTCTATGTTATTTGTTGCTACAACTTGGTTTACATAGTTTATTTTATAGAAAATCCCTAAGCCTCTTATGTTGAAAGAGAGAACAATCATTTTGTACCCTTGGAGTGGAATTTGCCTCCTCTAAGGGCCCCATGAATAGTCATTTGTTTGCATGATAAGACTTCCCTTGTCCTCTTGACATTGAACATTTTGTGGATGACATAATCAAACATTGAATCGATGCCTTCTCAATGATAAATTTAGTGGAAAATATTTCCTCCTCGCTATCGTCTTCCTTATCTCGTTCTCTTAACATCTTACAGAATTTTATTTCGCACATTTTGTTTTTGTGGGTTGGATACTTCATATAGAATCACTTCTGCTAAGATATCACGCTATGAGAGGCATATATATGACATCAAAATCACCCATTACTTTCACTTGCACTCTTCCACGCCCACTTAGGGGATTTTGGACCCAATTTTTGTCACTCAAAATTAGCATAAAACTAAGTTTGAAATATAGGACCTTCTATAGAAAACAAAAAATAACTTCTTTAACCGCTTAGCAGAGTTCCAATGTGGTTAAGTCAATTAAGAGAGGTGATGATTTCATTCCATCATTTTAGATATGTCACTATATTTTTACAATCCTGGATAACTATATATCTGATTCGAATGAACAACCAAACATGTACCTGTCAGATATTTCTTCCTCAAGTGAGGGAAGCTCATGAAAAATATAGGGAAATGTGACTGCATATAGTATATCATATGATACATGAACAAGGACCGCTAGAGGTGAAAAGGTCAGAAGAAAATTTTGTAGACGCATGGATTTTTTTCTTTCCAAAGGAGGATCATGCTCTTATGATGATGAGAGCATAGGAGACATAGAGGTGCCACTCAAGTATAAGAATTTGGTGAAATAACGGGTACCTAAGGAAATGCCTCCATTAGACACTGACTTCATTGTCAACAATAGGATGCATCGCATTGCACCATCCTCCCTGCATGGCATGGGGATATTTTCCATGGATGGAATAATTGTAAAATATTATACAGTAACTGAATTGATGGACTATGCCGGACCGTGTTACAGTTATAATGATTAGATGTGGGTGGTCCGGTACATGCGAAGTATGCGAAGATATGCACCCGCCACAAATTATATACAGCTAATAGCCAACGATAAAAATAAGGGAGCCACTATCTATATTGATGGAAGTCCTAAATCTTTCAGTAATATCGCAAAGTTTATAAATAGCACACGACCCGAGACAACAAACAAGAAACCGAATTGCATATATTAGGGACACAAAGGGAATCGAGTATTCGTTTGCACGATAAAAAAGATAGCTCATGGGGAATATTTATTAGTGGATTACCATTTGAATCAATAGAAACATCGACTAATAGTGTGTGGGTACTTATGAAAAACCTCTTTAAGAAACCTCTACTTATTGCATTATTTTTTTTGTATCTTTAACAATGTTTGAAATATTTTATGGTCCCAATTTTATAATAATGTGGGAGGTTGATCGTGGAAAAGTGGCAGCCGTAGAACATGTAAACGATTAAGAATTTTGATTTACACTTAATGAGAATTTTATTATTTATTTATATAATTTTATTTGTGTGGAAAATAGTTTTTTTTATCGTTAACAATTTTTCAAATGTTTTAGGGCTCTAATTATATTATAATGTGGCAGGATGATCGTAGAAAAGGGGCAGTTGCAGAACATGTAAACGATTAACAAATTCGACTTTGATTTTACATAAATTTTATTATTTGTTTATATAATTTTATTTGTGTGACAATTAGTAATTTAATTTGTTTATATAATTGAAATAGCATTGATTTTATTGAAATATGTAGTTTGTAAGACATGATGATCATGATTCCCCCGACGAGGAGGAGTTGTATCCATCCCCTGATCCAATGGCAAACATTAAAAAGAAGATCATTAAAGAGAACAAGGAACTTGCTCACTTATTAGATTGTGTGGATCAAACTCTTGATGTTATATAAAGGACCAATCTGGTTATGACAAATCTTAGGACATATCAGGTAACAACCATAATTTAAAGTGATTTTTCTTAATGTACTGATAAGTTCAATTATGATAGTTTGTTTTTTAACTTTTACATTATCTAACGAAAAAACATTTTCTTTCTTATATAGAGATATTTGGAGCTTGTTTAGCCCAGTGTCGGTAGTAGTGGCATTGCAGAGACACCACAAAGTCCTAACACGAGCCGTCATATAGTTTTTATATTGTTTACTTCTCCATCGTCCACACCTTTAGATGGAAGCCATGACACGCACCGCCAGACATCCACACAGCAATCAATCTCTAGTAGATGTGGTGACAGAGATGAGGCTAATGATGTGGTTGATATGGGTGCATTTACTAGAGCTAGATGTGTGACCATCATGGGGACCCTTTCATGCACATTTTTGGTCGATGATAATGGAATTCCATTAAAAAAAATAAGACTCATGAGTATTTTTCATCTTTTAACATTTCATGTTGTCCATATCAAACATAAATCATCGAGATTATTATTTTTAAATTAATGATCATATATGTTTGCATGTAATAAATGACCATTTTTATAGGCACCTAGAGAGCAAGGCCTTCTTTATTTTTGGGGAAACCATATGCACGAGGTGGAATTTCCATAATTCCAACCTCAAAAATGAACTTTTGGATTATCTTGAAGGCCTCTTTGGAGTAGAGACCTTCAATAAAAAAGTGGTTGCCTCTGCAGCAAGTTAATATTCAAATACAAGGGATGTGTATGGATGAAACTTGGATGTCAACCCTATGTATGAGCACCCTCCATCAATTTCAGAGAGGGAGTGGAAGGAACTCATTGATGATGCAAAAGAAAATAAATTAAGAAAAACAGGAGAACAAATAATTGGTACCCCAAGGTAAATTACAATATTTTGAATTCAATACCTTTAATTTTCTTTAGATATAAATAAAAGTGTGGTATATAACATACTTAAAACTTTTGATGATAGGTTTCCTGACACTTCGAAGGCAACCAAAGCAAGGATTGCCAAACATGGCTAGCACAGGCTAGGCCAGAGCGGCTACTCGAGGTTACAGTCATGAATCATACGTACCCAAACATCTTAACAATATTATTTGTATCGCCTTATAACTTGCAGGTAATTTCATCCAGTAACATTAAAAATACATACTCTTATGCAATGCAAGGCAATGACTTTGGAACTAAAACCATGAAGGAAAACCTCCAAATTGGTTACAAGTACATCTATAAAGTTGTCATTGATCATAGGAAAAGCATGGGGCAGACCCCAAGATCCATTTTGCAGGATAAGGTAAATAAAAATAATCCCACATTAACCTTTGATTACTTATAAAATACATAAATGTTTGATATCGTCCATAACTTTAATGTCTTACTTTGTTTTAATCAGGGGAGTAGCACTATCAACAAAAACATTAGTACTAGACAACAGTGCATTGATAGTGCAGTGCATCTAGAAGATCATGGTGCTCCTAAGAAGCCCCATCCCAGGGAGTGCAGCCTGATGATGTTTATGTGAATGAGGCCCACAATGATAAAATGGCTTTATATTAATCATATACTTAATAATTTCATACTTATAAATTTTGTACTTCTAATTTTTATTACTTATACATTTAGGGTTTTGTCCTTATATATTTTGTCATTTCAATGTCAGAGAATGTCGTAGTTGAGCCTCCTCGACCTGAAGATCAAGAGTACAGGGAATCCATTCCAATGGTTCCCATTAGTGGACTAGGTAAATAATTACATTCCAAAGGTTTTTTTTAATATTAATGAACTACTTCAATGATATTTAAAAATTGTCCATACAAATTTAATATTTTTTGTTTCTGTAGGCGATGGCCCCTCAAAGAAACTTCCACATAGTGGGTACGAGACTAGGCATGCTCGACGTGAGAGGACTGAAGAAACATCATTTGTTGAAGAGATCCTAGAAAATTAAGACATGGAGGTCTATGAATTACTTAAGAACTGGACTAGAAAACTAAAGAAGACTAAAAAAAATTATGATGTAAAATAATTTTGTAAGACAGACCGATGTATATTATATAGCTAGTATATTTGGAACATATTTTGGATGATGAATGTCATTTATAAAACCTCTTTTTTATGACATATTCCTTTGAATGATAAACCTCATTTATAGCTTTACAATCACTTTTTATCAATTTTGAATATTTTTAATGCATAATTTTTATTAGAATATAGATTGGGTATTGGGGAATTGAGAGTGATGTGAGGGTGGGGGAGCGGCCATAGGAGCTTCCACCTTCACATGGTTGTCCCTGTTCAGTAGAGAGAGAAAAATTGGAGCCGTTTATTCTTGGAGCAAACCGCTCTTAATCCAACGAAGCAACAACATAGTCAATGTTGACTTCGTTGTTTCTCTTTCAAATCGAGAGAGATTTTCTCTAAGATCAGACGGCTCCAATAAATTAATCTCAAAACCAAGAGGATCTTATTCATGTCATCACATATGATATGCACATTCCTTCGATATATAGTTTTCATGATATGTGATTCATGATTGTTGAATGCTTACATGTTTAAAATACTAATCACAGTGAATCTTTCCACATTTGATCAAGTTGATTAGTTAGTTATCAGTATAACTAATTTTTCTTGTAGTCGTGTGTGCACAATTTTTTGCAAGTTTCAAAAGAAGCAATCAAGAATAAGTGAAATCACTTCAATCTATTGATCTACTTCGAACATAGGACCTTAGGTAAGTTCATCATGTTTTCTTTCTCAAAAGTTAGTTACTTCATGAATGACTTCTAGACTAACCAAGTGATATAATAGGAGCCAGTTGCTTAGAGGAAGAGTTGCATAAATATATTGGAGATGTCATAAGAGCCAAGTTCTTAGGGGAAGAGTTGCATAAATCTTTTGGAGAGTATAACGATGTGAGAAAAAATTCATTTGTACATGAGTGTAGTTCTACCCTATGCCATTTCCTTATTGTTTATAATCACACTGGATGATGCAAGGAATGCCAAATGAGCCCCTTCCTTATATCACTATCTGAGCCAATCCTAAGTGATCTACAAAACCATGTATGTTATACAAAAATATAGTAAATATATAGTGTATAAAGGTGGAAAGGAAATAGTCATGAATATCATTGATAGAGAGGGAATCACAAAACTAGTCCACTCATTCTCATTAATAAAGCATATTTACATATAAAATGACTTTGCACCTTAGCACCTTACTTGAACTTTTATCCTCTAAAATTATCACAGATATCAGTCCATGTAACTTAACCTTCAACTTTATTCTTTGCACCAATCTTCCTCTTCTTCTTTCAATCTCTCTTATTACTCATGTCCTCTCATCTTGTATGAGTCTCCTCATTAATGATTCCATTTGTTGGAACAGGGGAAGACCCAAGGTTCAACTCTAGCAGCGCACCAACAAGCCCTAACTACTGGCCCTTTCGGAAACACCTACAAATCATATGTAGTCTCACCCAAAGTAGAAATAGGGGGTTGTAGGACACAAGTGTCTACAACCAAAGGAAATGCAAAGTGGATCCAGGGCAACAACACACAACAATATAGTTATTATTTATCTCTCTTAAGCCTACCTCGCAAGATATATCTTTGATCTAACACAATAATTCAATAACAGTATATCAGATAGCAAAGAACACAACATCAATCACACAGAACAACAAGATATACGTGGTTCACCCTCTCCCTAGGGCTACGTCCACAGAACTATGTTTCTTGATATATTATATGAAAACATACAGTTCTATCTGTGCACTTAGCTTTCATATCTCTCTCTCTTTCTCTTCTTCTCTCCCCTCCCTGCGCACCTAGTTGCGAGGTTGATCTTCGAACCCAGCTGAACATCTTACAATACAAGAATGCTCTTACAACACAAAACTTCTCTCACACAACAATGATAATCATGATTCTCAACCTTATCCATCACCAACCATCCCAACTCATTTTGGCCTTTATTTATACATTACAATGACTCTCAGACAACCTTATATTGAAGCCTAAATGTCAAAACCTTAGGTGTCAAAACCATAGGTCCTACGCAACATGTATCTTAAGGGCTTCGTCAGCCTGTTCTTCCTTCTTTTCCGCGAGGTGCTCCAAAGCATCCTTTGGTGGATTTTTCCGCTTTTTGAGTTGTCCCTGATCCATCTGCAATGTTCACATTCCTAGGATCATCATCTTCATCAGCATTGATATTGTAACAACCCTGTAATTTATGAAGAGGTGCAGTCCATTCATCTTCTTCTTGCTCCAAAGGGAGGTTAGGATCCTCCTCAAAGACTTTTTGTCTGACCACTTGTAAAGCCTGATCTACTGTGGGGTACTAAATTTCAAATAAAAATGTAGCTATAAAGTTATGGGTCATACCATACCAATATGAAATGGTGAGGCGTGGTTCTGATTGAAGATACCAGTTGATAGGCGTAGTATCCAAGGTATTAATTAACTTATGCACCCACTTCTCTTTATGAATGTTGCTCCAGACCTTCTCACAACTTCACACATGGTCCTTCGGACAGCTCTGACCTGTCTATTGAACTTTGCACCCTTCGACTTGGTCTGAAAAGCGCACTGTCATCAAAGTGCGACATTCTACCCACTCTGTGATGTTATTCTTGTGTGTTTCCCACCATCTTGCTGGTGTGGATTTCAAGCCTTCATCCAGTGCCAACAACCTCTATTGTACTGGTAAAATTTATTCAAATTCCAATAAGATTGTTTCTAAATGGTTTAAATCATCAAATGTGGGAAGATTGCTTACTTATGTGCCAATCCAACGAACTTCCCTGGTCAATCTGGCACACCTTCGCGCAGAAACTTCACACATTTTGTTCTTCCAGTTCTCTAATGCTTCTTATGAATTTGATGAGCATGCACTTTCACTTCGCCAGCTTAAATTTCCATCTGTCGTAGGATTTATGTAATCATGTTGTATTGTTGTCAACTTATATATATTCTCTATTTCATAAGCATGGTCTTCTTCTCTGATAGGTTATGTGTATCTCTGACCTTCATCAGGATCAAGAGGTGTAATGACCCTAAGGACATCACCTTCAAATGTCATTCTTCTTTTCTTTAGGTCAACAACAATCGAGTTGTTGAAAGTCCAATCAATGCCCAACAATGCAGGATAAGGATAGTTATCATCAACTATCTCAATCACTTCGAAGTATGCAAACATCCTTACCTCGTCGATGTCCACAGGGACCTGCTCTAGTCTTCCAAAGGGGCTTACTTCCTATTGATTATCCATACTGAGCCTGATAGGAGAGTAAATCAACTTAGGTTTTCCCATCAATGGCCAGGTCTGCTTCATCATAACATTGACCTCTGATCCCAAGTCGAGGACCACATAATCTATGTCATAGTCTCCAATCTGAGCACTAAGGTGTAGTTCCTTGTTTGTCCTTCTCTTTCTAGTTACTTGATGTATTTATTTATTCAGTAGAGGATATACCCTTCCTATCTCATACTGTCTGATCAAGTGTTGTATTTCTTGCACAACTCTTTCATCTTTAATCAAATTAATGTAAGTATATAAGAAATACATAAGCTTGTCGACCTATTTTCCTTCTTCGGGTGAGGCCTACTGATCGAATGCTAAAGGCATTCCACATTCTCTCACTTCTGGTTGTGCCTTATATGAAGAAGCGTGTTCTCCTCCAAATTCTCCTCTTGCCTCTTCAAACATCTTCTTTTCCTTCCTTGGATCAAACAATTGTGTCTTCTCTACAACCTTTCTGATCCTTGATCCCTCTATAGTATTTTCTAGAGTCACCTTGTCTTCTCCTGTAGCAGCGCCTCCTCTAGTGATAACAGGGACTCTGGGATCTGCTCCGCGAGGTTCCATTGATATCAGTTGCACTTGTTGGTTCCCACCCCGTCTTTCCTGAAGTTTCACCAGAAATACTAGTCAATCTTCAATAACATGTTCAAATGAGTTATAGTAGCTGCAAGTGGTGCAAGGGTTCTGACAGTCCCTTGCCAAGTGACCTGGATGGGTGCAGTTATAGAAAATGATCTGACCTCAACCTCGACTCATGCCTCCTCCTCGTCCTCTTCCTTTGAATCCACCACGAGGGTTGAAGTTTCCTCTTCGTGGGGAATTAAACTACGTATCATTTCCCTCCTGTTGTATTTCTCCTTGAATCTTATATGTATCTCTTGACCGTTCATGCAATCCTTCTCATCATGCCCCACAGATTTACAGAATGTGTAGTAAATATTGGTAGGGGTCTGGACATATTTTTGCATGTAATAACATTCATGAGGGTGATGTCTATTTCTATATACCTCGCACCAGGGTAGAGTAACCTGCTTCAAAGGGCTCGCATCTCCAAAGGCTAAGTACCCATTAAATAGGGGATAGTTCTCCTTATCATGGACTGTTGATTTAAATATGATACACAAGATGTATTCTCTTTTATCTTTTCCCTTTTCTTTGTTCATATCTTCGACCTCCAAAGATAAGATAGTTAGCTGACTCAAAATTTGACTCATACCTGAGTTGGATTCTCCCATAGGGGTTGATTCTAGTTTCATAGCAATCTCTAGTGCCTCAGCCTGTGAAGCGACCTTTTGTTGCATCAGAGGAACTCTTATGTGTGGTAAGAGGGAAACAATGAACCATTCCTTATTCTTGTTTTCTGGAATCCGATAAATCAATCAGCCTATCAAGGTCTTAAACCTCTAATCAAACTCCCAAATAGGTTCAATTACTCTCTGATTGATTTCTTTCATTTTTGTAATTCATTGTGACTCTGACTTAGGTTTCTTGAATTTTTCACTCAACACAATCTCGATATCGTTCAATGGTTTCGGTTGTATAGTTCCTTTAACAAACTTCATGTACCATCTCAATGCGCGGTCACTCAAGGTAGTACTAAACTGAGCTCTCTTAACAGCTTCGTCATTGACTTGCTTAATACTCCATATAGCTTCGCATAAGAACCAATGTTGATCAGGATCTTCAGATCCATCTCCTCTGAAGATAGGTAACCTCATTTCATCTTCCATTGATCTTCCTAGGTTTCTTGACTGAGTATGTACTGAAATTCTTGTAACGGTTCTCTGAGTGATCTGATAATTCTGACTACTCTGGTTACTTAATGCTGTTAAAACAACAGGAGGAGTAGTAGTACTTACTTCGACGGTAGGAACAATGCCTGAAGTTAATGATTTTTCTCAGCGATGTTCTTCAGTATTCCTCTCCTCTACCCTAGCAGACTCTAAATGTTCCTCATTCAATAGCTCTTCTTCCTCTCCATTGTATAACCCTTCGTCATGTTCTAGTGATTCATGATTCTTCTCAAACAGGTTCACCAAAGGGACCTCTCTGAATGATATTCCCACTGCGTGTTTGTCCAACCTCTATGTCGTTGTCACTGTCTGAGTTCTTAAACATTAGATTTTCAGTCCGACCGATTACTGTATCTTCAAGATGTTCTTCTCATGCAATAATATCTTGATATTCAACTTCAAAAAGTGTAAAAAATTCCCTCTAGGTCCCTTAAAGAAATATCTCTCTGCTTGGCTATATGACTCTACCCTATCAATAGAAAAATTAGTAATGTACCCTCCAATAGTTCTATCAAATCAATTATCTACTTCTCTTGACACGACGTTATCAACTCTCTTGACCTTCTTGATCAGCGTCGACGTCCAAACCACAAATGGTCTAGATCTGATTTCAAACTGGGTATCTGCTAATCTGGCTAACCACTCATATAGCTCTTTATGAATTCCTCCAAAGAAAATCTCATGTATGTCGGTGAAGATGTACCTTCCCAATCGGTGTTTTGTACTAATTCTAGGGTTCTTGTTTTGAGCTTCAGCGAAGTCCTTATCTTGTTCTTCTATCCAATTCTGAATTTTTGTCTTCGATGGGAACCACCTTGACATTTCCTCAAGAAGATCTTGGTCCTGGCAATGGAACCATTTTTTGGCACAAGGGCAGACCTAGGGTTCAAATCTAGCAGTGCACCAACAAGCCCTAGCTATTGGACCTTTTAGCAACACCTGCGAAGAAGATGTAGTCTCACCTGAAGTAGCAATAGGGGGTTGTAGAACATAGGTGTCTACAACCAGAGGAAATTCAAAGTGGATCCAAGGCAACAACACACAACAATCTAGTTATTCTTTATCTCTCTTAAGCCTACTTCGCAAGAGATATCTCTGATATAACACAATAATGAAATAATAGTATATCAGATAGCAAAGAACACAACATCAATCACACAGAACAACAATATAAGCGTGGTTCACCCTCTCCTTAGGGCTATGTCCAAAGAATTGTGTTTCTTGATATATTATATGAAAACATACAGTTCTATTTTCACACTTAGCTTGCAGATCTGTGTCTCTTTCTCTTCTTCTCTCCCCTCCCTGTGCACCCAGCTGCAGGGTTGATATTCACACCCAACTAAAGATCTTACAATGCAATAATGCTCTTACAACACAATACTTCTCTCACACAACAACGATAATCACGATTCTCAACCTTATCCTTCACCAACCCTCCCGACTCTTTTTGGCCTATTTTATACATTACAATGACTCTCAAACAACCTTAGACCGAAGGCTAATTATCAAAACTCTAAATTCCAAAACCCTAGGTGTCAAAAACCTCGGTCCCACGCAACCTGTATCTTAAGGGCTTCACGAGCCTCTTCTTCCTTCTTTTCCGCAAGGTGCTCCAAAGCATCCATTGGTGGATTTTTCCTCTTGTTGAGTTGTCCTCGATCTGTCTTCTTTGATGATATGTCTTCCTTGATATTCTCTTTCAACGACTCACTTTCTCTTACTTCTCTCCTTCTTTTCTACTTCTTTGACCACTTCGACCCATTCTCGGTTAATGTTTCTTCCACGTAGTTCATACTTTTCTCTTCTTCCTTAATCTTCGCTTCCTTCCATAACCAAGGACCAACACCATCAGACCTAATATACTTCAAGATATGCACCTTTATATATTTCTCCACCACTAACATATAACTAACACATCCATATGTAGGTTGTAAATGCTTCCTTCTTGATGGTTTTATAAATTACTATTGGTATTCCTCGTGAATCCCTTCAACTACATTCCACACCTTCATGTTCCAAACCATCTTCTATGCATCCTACCCTTGAACCTATTTATTGTGCACCATCCTTAGTTATGCCTTTCCCAACCTTCATTTGTGTTGACTTCCCCCTACATATATTTTTTGGATCTTTCTCATTGCTACCTTTCACACATATGTCAAATCTCACACATATCCGCGCATCCTCTCCTTTTGTTCCTAGATGCACAAATGCCTTTTCTCCTATCAGCAATGCTCCTGCATCAAATTTCCCTTACCAATAAAAACTTGTGTGTCCTTTTTCAAATCATGTGCATTTCTATACATCTACCTCTAGCTTCCCCTCGTGAAGGTTTTGATACTTATCTTCAAAAATCCAAGTTCTTTCCTCTATAATTTTGTCCTTCCATTTTATTAAATACGGTTTATATGGCATACCATGTGTCTTGAAAACCTTCTCACCTATCACTTCCTTAATCTATATTTTCTTATTCTTGGTCATATGGTTGCATTAATCATATTTCATGTCTTCCCTTGTGCATAATATTATCTCTCTTTGTAATCTTATATATCCTTCATATTGAATATCAATAATTGTCAAATTCTTTAGGCAATTCCGCCTATATTTTGTTAATATTAATCTCATTTTTTTTAAATACTTAGATCCCATCATGCTTGCGACGAATTTTATCCTCGATGGTATTGATATTTTTTCAACGGTATTTACACTTCGTCGAAAGGATTCGTTGGATAGTTCGTCTCTCTAGCGATGACCTAAGTTCATCTCTCATGCGACGACCTCTTTAGGTCGTCTCTCGTGTGACGACCTCTTTAGGTCATCTCTCATGTGACAACCTCTCTAGGTCATCTCTCATGCAATGACCTCTTTCAGTTGTCTCACCTGTGATGACCCAAAGAGGTCATCTCTCCTATGACAGGAACTTTAATTCATCTCTATGGCGATGACCTAAGTTCATCTCTCGTGCGACAACCTCTTTAGGTTGTCTCTCATGCGACGACCTCTTTAGTTTATCTCTCATGTGACGACCTCTTTAGTTCATCTCTCATGTGACGACCTCTTTCATTTGCCTCACGTGCAATGACCCAAAGATGGCATCTCCCCTGCGACGGGAACTTTAAGTCATCTCTCGGGCAATGACCTAAAAAGGTCATCTCCCTCAGGATGACAGCATTAAGACATCCTTAGGTCATCTCTCAGGTGACGATATCCTTAGTTCATCAAAATTGCCACAACACATGATATGACATTTGGGGGGTCCAAGATTCATCACCATCTCCACGATATACTGTCAAACGAGCGTCGAAATTACCGTCGCAAAATGACACAAATTTACTAGTGCTAGACCCACATATAATATGAGACTCAATTCTAAAGCTATATTTAAACCTTCTCTGAAGAAAGATAAATTTATTGTCATAGATGATGAGACCCTAGATGAGATTCCTGAAATTACCAAGAAAGAAGAGATGGAGATTAGAGATTTAAAGGTGATGACAATAAGGAAAACCAGAAAGGACCAAAAGCAAAAGGCATAATCTAAAGTTGAAATTCCTCAACCAAAATATGAAACAGAGCAAGATCCTACCTACAGTCCAAAAATACAAGAATTTGCAGAACCTTATATAGAAGGAACATCCAACTTACCTAAACCTATGAAAAAGGACATTGTTGAAGTAAAATACTCAAAGGGACATAAGTACGAAAGAAGTCCCAGAAACCTAAACATTCCATATATTTAAATAGGCCTGCATCAGAAGAAGACCAAGATGAAAACAAGGATGAAACAGAGGATGTAACAGAAAGACAGAGGTGTGAATAATTTAAGACAGTCATTGAATATATGAAGCAACAGAATTGAAGAATTGAGGTATGGACTACTAAGCTACAGGAGAAAGTTGAAAATTGTTGAAAGAAAAGTAAGAAAAACAACGTGATTTTCAAAGGAAAACAAAAAGAAGGATTTCAAACTATATTGGACTAATGTTGTGCGCAAAACCAAATTCAAATAGGAAAATTCTAAGGGTCAAACTTATATTCAGGAATGAAAAGGTCTCAAAGGCTTTGTAAACACACAAGTTATTTCTAGTTTTGATTTTCTGCTACCAGAAAACAGAGATTTTGTGTGGCTCTTTTATTTCGACAGAATAATGAGAAAATACAGGGGGGTGAAGAATTATTTTGCAAGCAAGTTCAACATCATGGAATACAACGATCAAGTACAAGTTTGAAGGTCCATTGTTCCACATATGTGTTCTTGAAACAGTTGATGTGGATCATATTTGTTAGGGTCAAATTAATATTTTAGGATTTAATATATGGTCCAATGATAGAGGATTTTTTTTGTGGGATCCAGGATTTTTTTGTCAACACATCAAATGAAAATAGAATGTAATCCCTATCTGATAGCCAAGTATATTGAGTTGTAATCAAAACTAAAACTATGTTTTAGGATTTGAGATCCAATTTCGAACCTACTCTTTATGTATAAAAATGGAATTAGATGGGAGAGTTAGAGGTTCATTTTTTGGAGGGTGTTGAAGGAAAAAAATTTATCTGAAATTGTAAAGTTGGAAACTACAACATTTTGCACTCAATGAACAAACATTATGATGGTTAGACTAATTTATTTTATGTATTTTGTTTCTTCTATGTTATTTGAATGCATTTGAAACTTCTTTCAAAGCATTGGTTTATCATGTTCCATTTTGAACTTCAGTAACGAGTTTGTTTGCTTTCCTTGTTGGCAATGCTTGCATAAAGTGTTAGTTGGTTTCGTGATATGGGGTATTTCTCTGACTGCTTCTCTTTTGTTGACTTTGACAAGGTTATCAAAATGCATGTGACCCATTCTTCTGTTCCATAGCCAACTTTCATCTTCCTTTCCTAGAAAACACTTTTCATTTCCAATTTCTCTTAACACATATAT
>JZKD02S1817165.1:0-19758 GCA_000966675.3 Picea glauca
TGTTTTTCTAGAGATTAGGCGACCAACCTTCTTATTCTTGAAACCCAAATCTGTGCACTGTGGTTTCCTTCCCGTACATAGTTTCTTGTCATCAAATTTAACATTAACATTCAAGATAGCATCGTTCATAGGAACATGAGGATCATCTCCCTTCAATTCGACAATGACTTGTTCTGGAGATATAGTAGGTGAAAACCTACATGATGATCCTTTATATAGAGGGGTTTTATCAATAGACTCTGGTTCATTAACTGAATTAATGAACTGGATTTCAAACACTGGCTTGTCCAAGTTAGGGTTTTCATTTAAAAGAGGGTTGGCTATAGGGTCAGCCTGGAAGAAGCCATTTCTCATCAAAAAGGTCTCCCAACTGTCACCTATGTTCGATAAATGATACACCAACAAAATTTTAACAAGTCCATGGTGGAACATGCTCGAATTGATACCCCGTCGCTTGTAACACTTGGACATCTTGCAGAGACTCATCTGTAGGTAAAAGGGAATATCTAAATCAAACCCTATGAAATTCATAAGTAAACATATATGGTATTGAAAAACCAATCTGTATCTACCTTCACACATAACAAATTGCTCCAGAATTAACAATAAACTATGCCATCTAGGTTTTAACAGAGCAATAGGAATACCTTTTATGCAACAAGTGGTTTTACAGGAGGTCATAAACAAAATCCACATGACCTCTTCTATTCTGGCATTTTTAAACCACCTCTCTCCCTTTGATGGGAGCCCTGTTGCTTTTCTCACAAAATCCTCAGTCAATTCTGATTGTATGTCTCCAATCTTAGCTCTGAAACTGTCAAAAGTTTGTACGGAAGCTTCTGCAACCTGGAGATTATAACCCTCAAACTTCTCAAGGAAAATATCACAACCACGATCATTTAAGTCATCAATAATATCTTCATGGGATAGTAAGGCCTGGCATCCGTTTGGATCTATACAAATGACGGGTTCCATGACCACTGTAACAAGGATGCAACATAAATCACTCAGAATAGCTTTAGATTCCCAACGTGCGAGCAACAAAAATAGGTCTGAACAGAGAGTGGAAGCATGAAAATAGCAGAGCCTGGGGGTTATCATAACTCGGATAGGAGAAATTTTGAGAACAAAAACCAGTGGGTTCAGTGAATTCCTTACCATCTCTCGCGATGAGTGCCAAACCTATAGAGTACAAAACCCTATGAAGATAATGAATAGCTTCATTAATGTTTTGAGCCAACAAGGTGAGGTGAAAACGCAAGTACAACATGTCTGTACTCATTGGCATGAGTGCTGATATGACCACTAAACTCATGAGAAGAATATAAATATTTTAACTAAGGTTATTCATGCATCAAAACAATTAGAAAATGAACTATCGAATCATTGAATTCATAACAACCATATTAACACAAAAATTCGATAATGGATTAATCAACCATTTCATAAGACTTGAATTTCAATTACATATGGGTGGCTTTTCAAAAGATATTTCTAAGGCACAAAATTATTAAACCAAGCCAATTTTTATGTTTAATTCATGCTTACAGTCATGAATTAAAAATAAAATAAACGAAAATGCAAACAATAAAGATTAATAAGGTAATCTTTAATCCAACAATAATTTTGAAACTCAGAAAAATGTTTACAAATTTGAGGTGATGGAAGCTACATAAAGTGTAATCTCTTTCGAAAGTGATAAATATCAAAAAATTATGTGTGGTTTCCAACACACTTGTAGGATGGCAAGAACCAACATAAAATATGTTCCTGTAGAGAATAGGAAAGTGTGGTGCAACCCACTACACGTCTCTTAGAAGCACAACAGACCCAAATGTGAAGAAAATAAACAACAATGTATTCTCTCTATACTTGATGAAGATCTAGAACCGCTTAGTTGATACATGGAGGATTTCCCTAGAGACTGTCCAGGAGTTTGGATAGATAACAAATTTTCAAGCATCACACCACAACACATGTGTACAGGTGAAGAGGGACCTAGCCAAGGAGTGGCTACAACTAATTTTATGTGTGACAACGCGGGACATACAAATGGAGTTCTAGGAGTGGCCCGAGGAATGGAAAGTGCCAGTAATCTCAAAAAAAGTGCCAACAGTACAAACCGGGACACAGGACATAACAGTCCCAATGCAACAGATAGGCAGAAATAGTGTGAGTAAGAAAAATAATACAACAAAAGTTCTATTGGGGGGAAGCATCCCCATACAAAAGAAAAGTAGGACACATAGGAAATCACAACGTGGTTCTACACAGAATCCACCGTGCATAGAGAAGGAACCAAGAGGCACAACATAACAAGTGCACATAGAAGAAGTACAAACATAGACACATGAAATACCAATGGAGGAAGAATTTAGGCAGGAAACATGCATGGATACACAAATGCCAGAGGAATCTAAGGCATCAGATGCCCAAAAGAAGAGAACATGGGTGAAATAAAGTGGCTCCAGGAAGAAGGCGAAGGCCCAAAAAACACCAATGCACACATCACTGGTAACAAATGATGTGGAACTAATATCCACGATAGTCAAAGATCGATAATGTGAGGTGTGGGAGAATGCTGAGAATTACAAGGCTTCGATTCTGGAGAAAATACAAGAAGTGAAAACTATGTTTGAGAAGTTGAGGATTAGGGTAGAGCAGTCATCAAAAGACAAACCAACGAAAACTAAGGAAGGAGTGCCTGTTGGAGATACAATAAAAATTACAATGCAGGGGAACACAAATTTTATCATAACCCCTTAAATGCTATTCATCGAAGAGGAGGAAGCACAGAGGCCCTTGAAAGAAATCAAGACATTGGACTTGGGATTGCCCAAGATCTCGACAAAGGCACTCTACAAATTACAAATAAGTGTCGTGCAGGAAATTCAATCTAGGGCAAGGTCTGATGTGACAAAATTACAATTGGCACAGGAAGACAACACATCATTGAAGGAAGAAGTTAGCCAAGAAGGGCATGCGAAGAAGATAGCACAACAAAATTGGAGGAGATTAGGTGTAGTATTTCAAGCCATCCTGGACAACGCAAAATCAGAGGGAGCATCTTCGGAAGAGAATATGAAGAAAATAACACAGGCCTTGGAGCAGTACAAGGACCAGATTAAGGAGTTGGAGTAGCTCTTAGTACCCACTAATCCTCCGGAAGTCAGAGCACTAAGAGAGCAAGATGCAACAAAATCTGCAGAGAACATAGTGTAGAATATACATAGAATAACATAGTTGTTGGAAAAGAGTGCCTAGCCATGGACACACCTCTTAGAATATGGGAGCTTCCAAGAGCTATAGGGACGGGAAGATAAACTGCATGCAACAATGCCAGATGTAAAACAATGACATAAGACAATGTCACTGTCAGAAAAGATAAAGACAGTTGCAGAGATGAAGAGCCTATAGGAAGAGGAAAATGTGGTGTAGGGGAAAAAATTGCAAGACAGGCTCAGTTGGAGCCCCTACAGGAAACGACGGAGCAGTTGGTCATGGAAATTGATGAAATGTAATTGAGCATAGAGCATATAGGCATGGAGGGGGGGTAAATATTGAGACCTCTAGTCACCGCGCAGATGGTGGAAGCCATGATGGAGAAGAGAAACCATACTAAGGATCAATGCCAGCATATAACATAGATGTATGAAGCACTGGCATAGGAAGTAAAAGATGCAGGAGTCCATGAGTGACTTTGGACGAGTCAGGATGTCAGTGTTGGGGGCTTGTTGGCACAAGCCAATTTTGTGGAGAATCGAGGAAATTTTGAAGGAATCAAAGCAACGCCGAAAAATAGGGGAGCAGACCAGAAATAGAGGAAAATAAGTGCTAGAAATAGAGGAAAACTTGCATCGAGAAAATGAGTTACAAAGTGGAAAAAAGCCAACTTGGAGGAATGGTTGGATCGAGGACCAACCGAGATTAAGTCAAGGAGAAAGTGGAAAAACCTAGTATGCTTAGGGTTAGGGTTTTTGTAAGGTATTTGTCCCAATTTTTTATAAGTAGAATGTATTAGGACAGGGAGAAGTTGGTCCCTTTTGTTGTTGTTGTTGGGAAGTTAGTGAGTTAGCCGCTTTAGACAGTCTGATAGTAGAGTGGTGAGAAGTTCTTAGAGTTGTGATAACTATTTCAATCTGTGGAGATCGAATGTAATGGTAGAAGAAGTGTACAGTGCACAACACTAGAATTTGGAAAAATATGAATATAGAGCCCAAGCGACAAATCTTTGTGGACGTATCCCCAGGGGGGTGAACCATGATATATTTTTTTTTTGTGCAAATGTATGTAGTGTTTTTGATTTTATTTGATTTAGTAAGTTTATGATGAACACGTTAAATGATAAAGGAAATAACACTGTGCACTAAGAATAAACTAATGGAATATGCATAATAGCTCTAAGTAAATGAATGTTATAGCTAGTGTTTAGATCAGAATCTTGTGTTACAATAGATAAATACTTGTCATTGAACACATGCGACTATAATGGTTAATGAATTCCTACTAGAATAGTTGTGACAGTGGTCTGGAATAATATTTAATGAGGGTTTGAGGGCTAAAAAAGAGTAGATCCAATGCCTCTAAGAGAGAAACACATCCCATCCCATGTTTGCAGACATTTGAGTCTAGAAACCACCCATAGAAGCCATCTCGAGTGAGACTGCTCAGTGCACTCTGTGCATTGTGTTTCCTTCTAGTATCCAGAAGGGTCGATGGTCGAAGGGTATGTTGGTAATCCTGTAATTAGAACCTGGGTTAGCCCATAAGTAACCCAACATGGATGGAAGATGGTATAGGGGGAACAATGAGGGTGTGGGGTGGGAGTGAGCAAATAGGTATTGCATCAATGATAATAGGGGATGTTGTGGAAAAAGATGGGGAACTAGTGAGAGATTTCTTAGGGGGAATTGAAAAGGAATCCTCAATAACTTCATGAAATTCCTTACCTAATATTGTAGCAGTGTCTGGAATCAATGGAAAAGGCGACAACGAGACTGACCTTGGCAAGAGCTTGCACTGTCTCTTCATGGTGTTTTCTCTAGGACTGAGAACATCTATTTTCACTCAAGAAGTCCATTGTGACATTGCATGAATCTTATATGATATGCCCAATTTCTTCTTCTCCCTTTGTACCCTAGGCCATGAAAAAACCTCTTTTTCCATGGTTTCTTTGTCAATATAAAACAACAATGAAATGTGAAAGCATTTCGGATCACCATCCAGTTGTCAGACAAAAGTATGGTCTCTTTTCTTGAAGAACCAAATCTTGATGGTTTGTCGATTGAGAAGATCCTCTGGAATTCAAAAGTGTTGAGTGACACTCATTAAATCATTATACCACTTCAATAAAGAAGTAATTTTGAATGATGTATTGGCAGTGTCAATTCGATCCTGCTACGGGTCAAACATATTAGTAATTCGGTGATCATAAGTGTATGACAGTTCAAGACCCCGTGGTAACCTCCACTTCCACATTGTAAAGACAACTAACAGATAACTATAGATGAAATAACTAGGCCATTCATATGTGTCAATGTAATCTTGGAGTGTCTATGTCAACAAAAATTTTCACCAATTTAATAACGCACCCTATTTACATAACTCAATGACTGATATGGCATCAAGTGTGCATTCTCCTTTTGAGTAGTTCTTCATAACTTTTCCTATGACCAAATAGCAGGCACAAAGGACCAATGTTGTTCATAATTGATGGGCTCGATAAGTTCTTTGTGACCCCCATGTCTAGTACTAAACCTATTGTATAGGGTGAGCTATCCTTTATTTCGACTGTGCTTCCAGAACCTTGGAAGCCTTGAGATACACCTTTCCCCTCCATCGATATCAGAACAGTTAGTGTATGAATATCCTTAACATGTATAGGATATGCATTTTACAACCACAAAGCACTATTGTGTACTCAACTTATACCAAGCTTAGTTCACCTTACAGCTTCCCCTGTAGTGATGAAAACATGTAGGTCACGTAAATTCATTAGAGTAGACTCCTTAAGTGACATGTATGAAAGTTTCCACTGCCATTCAAGTTCTCCAGAAGATAGGGTTGTATAGTCCATGAAAGTGTCGATTTTCATTTTGGGATGCAAGGCCCCATCTAAAAAATTGATATTAAGAAGCCTTGTTTGTTCCAACTTTCCTTGTAAATGTCCCAATAGCTCAACCTATGGATCATTGATATCTGGTTGAAATGAAATCTTTGGAATCACCCCTCGAGCTGTAATGTGACTGATGTTTGTGGACCTATGCTAATACACAAATAAAACTTGGGGACAAGGAAATGGATACAGACTGACATAGTACTCACTGGGATCCAAAGTGAACAATTTATAGAACCAACTAGAGCACAATGACATGAATAGGAAGAAACCACCAATTTATATAAATTCATGAGGAGGGTGGCGTGGGACGTGCATTAAAATGTCATTAAATATGAAACCACATAATAGACTCAACATTAACACTAGACATGAACAAAAATGACGACAACATCTAATGAGTGATTTGGGAAATAAAGGGCACAAGTACCAACATAGCTTGGACAAGGCAAGACACTCAGGGAATTAACTAATATGTTGACGATTAACCAAGAAAGTATTGGAAACCTTTTGAACATACATGAACTTTACTTATGTGAACAAAATCGGAATGGAAAGGTACCAATTGCATTTAACAAACTAAGTGACAATGACGTGACGACTATTGAAGCAACATAAATCACTCAATGCACAAAAGATTCAACATCGACTCCCCGACCACAATGATGAGATATGGGCTAGATAAAAAGGAAATGACAACTAGACTCTATGAGTGAGTTATAGTTGGGCACGTCACTGCTTTATTAATGAAAAAAGGAAACCAATAAAACAAAACAAAAACCTACCTACTTTATTCACTCCCTGTGACATGAGTGTTGTGGATCTTTGTCTCAATGAGTTGAAATGTAGGGCTTCAGGCATGCACCATTCACCTATATTGGATGAAGAATACCATATAGTTGTGCTAGTCTAACATCTCATGTTTCTCGAATTTCCACAACTATAAAGGGTCCAAGCCAATGCATTTGGAATTTTCCTGGATGCTTTTGATACTTGGTATCATACAAAAAAACTTGATCACTTGCACAAAAGTCTTGGTATTAATGTGCCTATCATGCCAAGTCTTTTTGTCTAGCCTTCTCCACATTTTGATGAAAATATACCAGAAATATGGCTTCATCTAGTTCCAACATCTCCGCAACCCATTCTACAACTGATTCATCATCTGTCATATGAGTCACTTGTGAAATATATAAACTCAGAGTGATGAACTTGGCTAGGATGATTTCTTCTTTTCCATAGACTATTTGGAAAGGAGTAATCTTATGTAATTTATTTGTAGTAGTCCTGTAGGCCCATAGCACAGCTAGAACTCTCTCATCCTAGTCATTCTAATTAGTGCAACATACTTTTTTGAATCCTTTCTCTAGAATGTTTTAAAGGATTCCACTATATCGTTGGCTTGTGGATGATATTGAATACTTTTGTGATGTTGAATCATGAATTCTCGAGTGAGAGTGGCTATAATATCAATGATGAAATGGGAACCTTGGTCATTGGTCAAACTACGGGGACAACCAAACTGAGTAATGATATTATAAAAAATGATCCTAGCCTTTGTATATGTAGAGAAATCCCTAACAAGTTCTACTTCAACACAGTCAGTGAGATAGTCTATTGTAGTGATGATATACCTTACCTTTGAGTGCTTGGATGGTGGATTGATAGGTCTTATAAATTCAACTTCCCATTTCTCAAAATATTGAAGAGCCCAAACAAGATGTAAGGGTAACTCATACTTGCATGAATACTTACCAACCCACTGAAAGATGACACATGCTTTGGTGTAATCCTTGGCATATTTGAATATAGTTGGCCACCATAATCCTGCCAAAAGTATCTTTTGTGCGATCACTTTCTCTCCATAATGTCTTCCCACAACTCCACTATGACATTCCCACAATATCTTAAGCCGCTCATGATCAAGTACACATCTTCTAAGGATGCTATCAAATCCCATATTATATAATTATCCTATGATCGCCATATGCTTCTTTTGAGTTGCGTAATATCCATAAGGTATAGTACTAGTAGTTAGAAAAATTCCAATATCAGAAAGATAATCTGGGATAACCTCAATATTAAAGAGATCTATGTCTGGGAGCTAGTCATCTACAACTCCTTCACTCTCTCCCGACTCATGTCAAGATAAATGATCAGGACCAACATGTAATTTTTCTGGCTTGACAATGACCTTGAAGGAAAATTCCTGAAAAAAACAACAACCACCTAAAAATTTTCCCTTCTAACAAAAGCTTATTGACTAGATATTTTAGAGTTGAATGGTCAGTAAATAATTTAAAATGACCTCCTAACAGATAGTGTCTAAAATGTTTCAAATCATATACCATCACCAAACCTTCTCTTTCAGTGGCAGTGTAGTTGCACTCGGCCTATGAAAGCTTTCTACTAGAAGAATATATAATATGATCCAGATTTCCTTCACCAGGTTGTGCAATATTCACACCTAAAGCAATTCTAGAAGCATCGATATGATCATGGAATTCCATTTTACAATTAGGATATATAAAAATAGGATTTGTACTCATATTTTCTTTGAGAATGTTGATATCTTGATCACACTAGAGTTTCCAACTGAAGATTTCATATTTCTTCAACAACTTCTCCAGTGGGGCAGTTATGCTTGCATAAATTATGATAAACCTACGATAATATCCAATATGACCCAGATTGGACCATAGCTACTTATCAGTCACAGGTGGATGCATATTAAGAATCACAAAAACTTTTTTAGGATAAATCAAAACTCCTTCCTTGCATACAATATGTCCCAACAAATTTCCAAAAGGAATGAAAAAGATACATTTCTTCAGGTTTAGAGAGATCTGTAACTTCCTGCAACGGTCAAACATTAACCATATAAAACCTATGTTTTCCTTCAAAAATTTATACACCATCCAATCATCCATATACACCTCAAGAAACGTGTGATTAAAATCCTGGAAGGCAACAATTACAATTATGGAAAAAAAAATAGGGGAATTCTTCATCCCAAATGGCATAACATTATAAGAAAAATAACCCCACTAGGTAGTAAAGGTGGTATTATTCTTGTCTTCTTCCACAATTATGACCTAATGATAGCCTGAAAATCCATCAGTGAAGGAATAAACATCTTTTCTAGCAACCTGATCTAGTAATTCATCACTGAATGGAGTAGGAAACAGGTCATGCACATAGGCCGAATTCATCCACACAAACCCTTATATCTTCAGTGCCTTTATTTCTCCATATGAAAATAAGACTAATCCATTATGCCTCATACATAGGAAAAATTAACTTAGCTACAAGCATCCTATCTATCTCCTTCTTAACCTTTTCCTTGACTCTAGTTTTCAAACGATATGGTCTATGTTTGACTGGATTTGCATCAGGATTCGACTCTATCTTCATTTCTCCCAAGTCTCCTCTAATTCCTTTAAGTTCTAAGAAAATATATGGAAACAGATCCTCATGTTAGCACTCGGTAATTTCTTTGGGCTGTATCAAAGAAAGCCCCGAGGTAACTATTTCAACCAACTTTAGATTGTATTCTGACCTATACAATCAAATAGATCTATCTCATATGTCTAATGACTGGTAATAACTCAAATTTTTCATCAATAAATGCACAAAGGTCAGATTCTGCAATAGGACAAGTTTATTTTTGTTTTAAAAGGGATGGTAGGACAAGAAAGAGAGAAAGTACCATTGGGCAATGGAGTCGATTTAAGAAAATGATAGAAACAAATGACTCAATGAATGAACTCGAGAGGATAAAGGCTAAATGAGCAACAATATTCAGTTAAAAATCATTGTGCGGTGAGAGAAAAACACATGAAGCAACTTGGAGCACCGCTGGGGATGAATTCAAAGTTAACTTAGAAGAATCACAGTTTGTCTAAATTGCGGAAATCTAGAGCACTGCATAGTGAATTCTAGATTCAAAATCACGTTCTGATTTAGATAGAAATTGTGGATGTGAATATAAGATCACATGAAATCACATACACAAAGAAAGAATACAATACATCATAATGCCACCGTTAGAATCTTTTCATCAAAGCTTAAGGACTTTTTCATTAAGTTTTAATCGGATAAAAACAAACTACAATCAATAGTCACCATCTACACTATTTCTCCAACCAACCCCTTTTACATGAAAATGATCCCCCATATATAGAAAACTAATGTCACCCTTGGATGCTAGGTTCGAACTACTCTCTCCTAGAATCATGGATCCAATTTCTTTGAAAGAGAACAATAACTTCAACGGATTTACTAAAAATAGAAAACCCAACTTTGCCAAATCATAATTGTAACTGAAATATTGTTTACAATCATTGATAATGATAAAAATTTAACCATATGGTTGTGATAAGTCATCATGTGCATTTGTGGACACTCTGTTATCCCTGCACAACAAGTCTTCTACGCAACAGTAACCTACAACAAAAAATGCAGCAGATTGCGCAACAAACTGAGAAAATAGACGTTAAAGATGAAATCATATATCACTAATAAAAAACTATTTTTCTAAACCGAGAGATAATTTTGTAGTTAATCTCGTTATTAATAAAAACCTCTCTCGGTTTCTTGAAATTCATCTCCAGCTGGCCGGAATATGTGTCGCAAAACCATGTCTTGGACAAGAAATCACGAAAACTGAAAAAATAGGGCTCAACGATTCCTTTGAATATCCCAAAATATGAAACATTTTTCAAATTTTAGAGAGGTTTTTATTATTTGGCTTGTTCTCAACAAAAACCTCTCAGGGATTTTCAAAATTCCTCTCTAGTTGATCATAAAGTGATCTTGAAGTTTACCACTAAACCAGTCATTTGCGCAGCGCGATCTATAGCCCATGTGAAGGAAAATCCTCTGCGCGAAAGCATCCTATGCATGACAGACCACTGTGTGATTAAATCCACTGTGTGATGACATCCTCTATGCGACAACATCCACTGCACGACAAAATCCACTACGCGACAAAATCCACTGCGCGATGACATCCTCTGCGCGACATCATCCTATGTGTGACAACATCCACTGCGTGGCGAAATCCACTGTGCGATGAAATCTAATGCGCGCTTAAATCCACTGCATGATGACATCCTCTGTGCAACAACATCCTATGCATGACAACATCCACTACATAATGAAATCCACTGCACGATGAAATCCACTGCGCGATGAAATCCACTACGCGACAAAATCCTTTGCGTGATGAAGTGCTCTGCGCAACGCGTAGAAAATTTTGTATTGCACAATTGAAATTGGAAATGGAACAAATAAATGATAAGATTACTTTTGGAATTGACCCTTGGAGATGTTATATGATGCCAGGCATAAAAACAATATGGGTGCTAACAGGCATGACTTTGGAAATTGTTGACAAACCTCTAACCTTAGTTATGAAAATCATGGTGCTAACAGGTGGCTCCAACAGGGATGCGATCCTCTCTGTGAGGTAGAAAAAAAAAATATACCATGCACCTATCGATTGGGCTGCTCCCAAACTCAACTTTCCAATTGTAAATTGTAACCTGCATCCGCTGAAAACCCAAAGATGTATATGCTCCAAACTGAAATTTGAAACTAAGATGAAAATGAAAACTACAAATTGCTAAAATAAATGCTCATAGTACCGAGTTTATTCGTACTCCTACCTACCCTAACTGCTAAAAAAGATGCCAATCAAGTGAAATCAAAATTCCAATGAAACCATGCAAGCACTTTATCCACTTTTTTCTTTCTTTGCACATGCTTGCTCCAAATCTCGTTTACTGATAAGTCATTCAAAAAATTATCTATAAATATCAAAAAATTAAAAACATTGGGACTGTTTTCTGCCTCCAAAAAAACTGCAAATGGATCCTCCAGAACATACATAAAACAACAATCATGTTTCACCCCTTCCACTGCATCCTTGTTTTCATGTAATTCAACCTGTTGATTACCACAAAAAGGATTAAAAATATGTTGAGATTGCTGGACATAAAAATATTCTAAATCAGAAGACAATGCTGGCTGAAATGAAACCCCCTAGTGGCAAGCAATCCATACCTAATGCTAATGTTGATTGACTATCATATTTATTTCCAAGCTGGTAGTTGATCATAGGTTGCAAATCTGAACTGAAATAACCTTCCATGTAATCAACAACATGGTCATTAAAAGTATGAGAAGGTTGTTGGTCCTCCTCACTGGCAACAATTTTCTCATGTAAAACAATGTCATTGTGAACGTAGTTAGACTTCACTGCTTCCTCTGTTATCTCATGATTTACTTTCAACAATTCAAAGGAAGAAAAACATAATGGAAATTTTTTTTTATTTGCAAGTCCACTTCTTTCTTCATATTCAACATCATGCTTGGAGGATTTTTGATTTGAAATATTATAAACATTTTGCTTCAACAATTTGAAAGAAGAAAAACACGATGGCAAGGTTCTTTCACTTGATTCAAAACATTCTTCATTTTATTCACTGCTGTCATATGCACATTTTTCAATTTCTTTGGATTGCTAAACATACTCATTTTTAGATTCATCTTCAACCAATGGCTACAATTTTGAACTAACAAGACCTTCTACATAACAAGTAACAGGGTCATCAAACACATCAGAATATTGCTACAATTTCTTGTCAATTTGTTCCAGTGAATCAATGTGATTTGACATTAATACACATTCCTTTGCTTCAGTGATGATCTTAGAATTTGTTTTCAACAATTTAAATGAAGAAAAACATAAAGGTAAATAATTTCCTTCAGATGATTCAATACTTTCTTCTTTGTAACCGTGATATGTAGGCTGATTGCTCTCATTACACTGCTGAAAATGAACATTTTCTGATAAAGAACATGCAACTGGTTGTTCTAGGAAGTCCACACCATAATCATCATCATATTCATCATATATAGGAAAATCAACAACATCTGCAATTTCATCTAACAAGAAAAATCTCGGGACATCAACCTGCTCTTCAACAAGATGATTTGCAAATTCATTTTCTTGACTGTCTACAAATGAATACATAAAACAATCAGCCTCATGCTTATGATGATATGGATTAGAAGCTAAATTAGCACCTTCTTTTTCAATAAGTGGAATATAATCCTTTGCAAAATCATCAACATTTAAATCTTCAAGAGGACATATGATATTATTAACCCTCTTCTCAAGATTGAAATCAACTGTTTTTTGTTCATATTCACTGTCATGTTCTTTAGCATCCAAATCCTCATTTTGAATCTATTTACATGCTTTAATATTGTGTTGAATCTCCTGATCATCATTAAACATTTGTTGTAAGGACTTAGATCTTCTTTCCATCAGAAGGAAAGGCAAATCTGGATGAAATTTTGTTGCATAATGGATCATGGCAATAACTTTAGTGGGTTGAATTTCGTTAGGTAGTTTATAATAAAGACTAGAAAACCTCCTATTGAAATTTGAGATGGTTTCATCTTTCATTCTTCTCATGGCATGAAACTCTGAAAGGAGTAGATCCCATGACTTTCTCTCACCCCAAAATCTATTGAAATCTTCCCCCAATTCATCACATGAGCTAATCGACTGAGGCTGCAAATGTCTGAACCATGCTTTGGCATATCCTTGTAAGGACCAAGAAAAGTCCCTCATAGACACATCATCATGCTCAATCTCAAAAAGTTATATAAAATGCTCAAAGACTTGAATATGTTTTTTAGCTAACTTTCCATCAATCTCTCCATCGAACAAAGGAAGGTACTTATAATGTTTTAGAGGAAAGTCATGAAGGATGGAAGGAAATTTAAGAGGACTGTATCTTTCTTGAATCTTGGAGGGTGTAGGATTAAGAAGATAAGGTACAAGTTCAAATTTGGTTTCATTAATCTCACAAGAATGATCATGAACATCATATGGCTCAGAGGAAGGAGCTTGGGGAATATTGGTTATACAAGAAGGATTTATACCTACAATTTTCCATATAGGATATACAAGGGTAGATCTATGGGCTTCATTTGAATGCAGTAAGTGAAGAAATCTTCTTTTGAAAAACTCAGGAAAGGACAAGAAGATATTGATAAAAAATAAAAGTACTGTTTGGACTAAACTTAAGCTCGAATACCTGATTTTTCCATACTTCTCTTCCATATCTTTGTCAACAGGTCTCATTCTCCAGTGGAGTCTTTGAATCACATTTGAATCTTGATTGGAGTTGCCATGAAAACTTTAGCTCTGGATTCTTCTGCCATTGGAATCACCTTCAACTGATTTTTTGATGTGTGGAGTTGCCAGAGAAAAAATACAACTAATATGTGCCTAAGTGTCTGCTTCTCTCAGACCTCATAACTCAACCATGTCGTTCTTTCCTAGAGAAAATTTTCAATTTCATCCCCGACGATGGTGCCAAAATGTTAACACTCGGTAATTTCTATGGGTTGTATCAAAGAAATCCCCGAGGTAACTGTTTCAACCAACTTTAGATTGTATTCTGACCTATACAATCAGAGAGGGCTCTCTTGTATGTCTAATGACTGGTAATAAATCAAATATTTCATCAATAAATGCATAGAGGTCAGATTATGCAATAGGGCAAGTTTATTTTTGTTTTAAAAGGGATGGTAGGAAAAGAAAGAGAGAAAGTACCATTGGGAAATGGAGTTGATTTAAGAAAACTATAGAAACAAATGACTTAGTGAATGAACTTGAGAGGATAAATGATAAATGAGCAACAATCTTCAGTTAAAAATCATTGTGTGTGGCGAGAGAAAAATGCATGAAGCAACTCAGAGCACCACTGGGGATGAATTCGAAGTTAACTTCGAAGAATCATAGTTTGTTTAAATGGTGCAAATCTAGAGCACTACGTAGTGAATTATAGATTTGAAATCACATTCCGATTTAGATAGAAATTACAGATGCGAATATAAGAGCACATGAAATCACATACGCAAAGAAAGAATACAATACATTAGACTACCACCGTTAGAATCTTTTCATCAAAGCTTCAGGACTTTTGCATTAAGTTTCAATCGGATCAAAACAAACTACAATCAATAGTCACTGTCTACGCTATTTAACCAACCAACCCATTTTACATGAAAATGATCCCCATATATAGAAAACTAATGTCACCCTTGGATTCTAGGGTAGACCTACTCTCTCCTAGAATCATGGACCCAATTTCTTTGAAAGAGAACAATAAATTCAACTAATTTACTAAAAATACAAAACCCAACTTTGCCAAATCATAATCGTAACTGAAATATTCGACCATATGGTTGTGAAAAGTCATCATGTGCATTGATGCACACTTTGTTACCCCTGCACAACAAGTCTGCTACACAATAGTAACCTAAAACAAAAAACGCAGTGGATTGCGCAACAAACTGAGAAAATAGGCATTAAAGATGACATCATATCTCACTAATAAAAAAACTATTTTTCGAAACTGAGAGAGTTTTTGTAGTTAAGCTCGTTATAAATAAAATTATCTCTCAGTGTCTTGAAATTCATCTTCAGTTGGCTAGAATATGTGTCGCCAAAACATGTCTCGGACAGGAAATCATGAAAACTGAAAAATAGGGCTCAAAGATTCCTTTAAATCTCCCAAAATATGAATATTTTTTCAAATCTGAGAGATATTTTTATTAGTTGTTTTGTCCTCAAGAAAAACCTCTAGGGGATTTTCAAAATTCCTCTCCAGTTGGTCATAAAGTGATCTTGAAGTTGACCACTAAACCAGTCGTTTATGCATCGTGGCTCATAGCATGTGCGCAGGAAAATCCTCTGCGTGAAAGCATCCTATGTGTGACAACCCACTGCGCGAAAAAATCCACTGCGCGAAGAAATCCATTACGCGATGAAATCCACTACACAATGACATCCTCTGCTTGACAATATCCTATGCGTGACAACATCCATTGTGTAATGAAATCCACTGCGTGATGAAATCCACTGCGTGACGAAATTCATTGCGTGATGAAATCCACTGCGCGATGACATCCTCTGCGCGACAAAATCCTATGCGCGATAACATCCTATGCGTGACATCATCCAGTGCACGACGAAATCCAGTGCACGATGAAATCCACTGCGCGATGAAATCCACTGCGCGATGAAATCCATTGTGCGACATAATCCTTTGCACGGTGAAGTTATCTGCGCAGCGCGTAGAAAATTTTGCAGCGCGCAGTTACAAATGTAAATTGAACAAATAAATGATAAGATTCCTTTTGAAACTGAACCTTGGAGTTGTTAGATGATGCCAGGCATAAAAGCAATATGGGTGCTAACAAGAATGACTTTGCAAATTGTTGACAAACCTCTAACCTTAGCTATGAAAATCATGGTGCTAACACCTGATACTCTCGAAACAGAGCCCAGATCTCTGTTATAATATGTTCATCCAAATAGTCCCCTATAGATGCTAACTTAGGATGCTCCTCACTCCTGATGTTTATCTTTCACAACTTCAAGGGATGAGTATACAAACTATTGGTATTACATGATAGAGTCTCCTTAACTTCTCTTGTTCCTGTAGACTCCTTAAAGATCAAATGTCTAAGTTCCTCCAAGTCCTCATAATATTTAGGATCCTTGTCAACCTTCCTATAGGTCATGGGTATCCTTGCAGGGGATGGGTAAGAAATGTACTGAAGTAGATCTTCATGATCAGGGAATACTGTAGGTGGATACTTGAGCTTAAATTCATTAGTAAACAACATTTTCTTGATTTTTTGCAGTACAATTGTAATTTCAAGAGACTTACTACAAAAAGAGAAATCATGACAAAACTATCTTTGTAGCACCTTCCCAGCATGCAATCTGTCTTCTGGTTTCTTCATGCATGTACTAGGATTTTGGAATTATCCCCAGAGAATGAAAGAATTGATGTACCTGGAACTGAGACGGAAGTTGCAAAACTTTCTTGATTTGGAATATTTTGGGAATGAAATAAAGGTAGAAATATAATAATTAAACACACAAATATATTGCAAGAAACACAAAGATAAAGTAATGCACAATTTTTATTAATGAAATAAATGTACAGAAACTGTAAAAATACAGAATGAATGAACTCGCTAGGAATTGTCGAGAGAAAAACACATCATTCAAGACCTCAAAATGGCCCCGGAAGTTCAAGACCCGAAAAACTATAGAAAAAAAGCCAAGGTGGAAACCCATGTTTTGAGCTAGTGGAATAGGTGGGTGGCCACCGATATCCAATTGGATCATTTACATACCCCAATACAATGCTCAATATTCTCTTTTGGATCAGATAACCCATCATATGCCTCCAAATTTAATGTATGACTCTTCATCTTCTAGTATTTCCTTGACCGGATGACATGCGATGGAGGAAGGAAGCGGTATTGTATGCCGAGATTGACCTCATCCCAGGAGGACATAGTTTCTTTATGGGTATCCCACCACCTATATAGGGATGATATTAAGGCTATGGAAAGTGTTGAAGTTCTTTGTTATGCTGCAACCTTATCCTCCATATCAATGAGAAAACTATGTAAGTCTATGGTGATATTGTAGGGTGGGTAATAATTTATTTCATATCCAATCCACCTAACTGATCTGACATTTGCACAATTCCTTGAAAAGTTTTCATATCTCCCCCATTTCCAATTATCAAAAGCTACTTCAAAATATTCATCCACAGACTAAATGATCCACCAACTTACCCATCCATCTACAATGGGATTGATGTAATCTACTCATTTTACTGCAGTCATATTTTACAACTGATCAAGAACATCCTGCTCCATATTCTCATCTACTGGTTCATTATATCTCAAGCATTGGTATGGATCTAAAGGCTAAGTCACTTTCATGCCATCAGACTCAAAAGTCATAGTTTATTTCTTAATATCAATGACAACATAGTTTTCATAGGCCCCTTCAATGCCTAACAGAGATGGATATGGATCCTTCTCCCCCATAATTTCAATAACTTCAAAGTTGGCTACTGTTTTGACACCATCCAAGTCTACTTCAATGTTTTGTAGCCTTGCTACTGGATAATTGCAGTACTGATTCACCATCTGCAACTGAATAGGGGAATATAATAGCTTGGGATTTCCCATTGTTTCCCAAGTCTTCTTTGGTAATATGTTGACATCAGAGCCTAATTCCAACATAATGTCCCTGATCTCATAGTCATTGATATGATCATTTAATTTGAATTCTCTTCATGTCCTCCTCTTTCTTCTATGTACCCTACGGACTTTCCTTTTTTAGAGGTTAGAAACAATAAGTTCTTATGGGTTTCCTTCAACTCCCAAGACCACTTTGATTTTGTTTTGCAACTTCTTAGTAAGTTGTTCAACTTCCAATATATCAAAAAATATCTAAATTAAAGATCAAAAACCTTTTGAGACTTACCCAAAGACTCAATCTGAGAAGACAACATTCTCGAAATCCTTGGCTGATGAGGATTCACCTTAGAAGTTGTTTCCACAACTTCAGGTGTTGAAGGACTATGCATCTATCTGAATATTTCTACTACATTCTTGAAATTTTCCTTTTGCTGCACAAGATCATACTTGGTAATTTCTGGCAATCCTTTTGAATTTTTATTTGAAGAGGACTCTCTATATTAGCACTAGTCTTCACTCCTCCTCTAGTGACAATATTAATATTGGACCCTCTTTCCTCGGCTACGGGTTTGGGCTAAGAATTTATCACATTAGATCCTCTCTGTCTGGCATTATCTTCTTGTTTATCCATCATATCAGGAAAATATTCAGTAGCATGAGTATTGTTTCTGCAGTGTGCACACCAAGGTCTCCTAGGAAGCATGAAATCTCTCGCAAGATGCCCTTTCTCATCACAATTCTAGCAACGAACTGGTTCTCTTCCACTAGTCCATCCATCTCTATATCCCCCTCCACCTCTGTGACCTCGTTCCAAACCCTTGAGGCACGTCGTTAACCTTGAATGTAGATCAATCTAAACTATTTGCAGGTGCCTCCAAAGTGCGACATTGATTGGTAGTATGAATAGGAGAACCAAAAAATTCATAATACATTGTATTCAGGGCAGGTGTATACTTTTTTATAATGGGGCATGTTATCACTGAAATTTCATCCGCAAATGGTTACAGGAATATGACATCTCCAAACACCTATTAGTTCACTCATGGCATAAAAAACACATTTCCAAAAGGCATAAACTATACAATAGGTTATAAAATCAACATGCACTCAGAATGAAAAGGAAGTGCGCGCATGTGCGCTAGTCGAAATGCCGAAAAAGTGCACCTGTGCCCGATGCGTGATTGTGGACGCAAAAATCCGTACACACTTCATAACGATGCATTAATGATCCTGGTCGGCCTCCCACCCACTTCTGGTTCAACTCCCAAGTTGATTTGACCCCCAAATACAAGATGAATCCAAGTGGGGGGCTGGTCAAAGACCTAAAGGTGCCCTAAATGGCCCCTTGTTCACACTCAATACCTGTTGGATAATGCCTCAAAGATTTTCTATAAAAAGAGGCCATGGGTGCACTACATTTTCAAGAATCTATTTGTATTGTTATGCTGCCTCTATTCTCCTACAAGGAACCTCTTTCCTCATTGGAGCATATAAGCATCATTTCATTGGGCCATTCACATCACCTCTTGAGTGAATGAGCTTTG
>JZKD02S1817165.1:76013-94953 GCA_000966675.3 Picea glauca
GCCCTTTTGTTGTGCTGTGGAGTTAATCCTTGTGCCATGAATGACTGTTTTTCTGTGCTGATGATGCGGAGTTCTTGTCGCCCTGTGCGGACGAAATTTCAGTGATAACACTATTGTTTCTTTCACTTTGGTTGGTTTGTGTTCCTTTGCAGATCCAATATCACAAGTGCATCGGAGTGGAACAAGGACAACAAAGATACAAGGAAACGATATTTAAATGGGATCACTAGCCCAACTTTAGAACCTTCTTTCCCAAGGAAATCCACAATCATCTCGGGGGAAACATCCTCAAGGTAACTCTTTTGTATCCCCTAAATTTGGCTAGTCATATCCAAGTTCTTTGAATCCTTCTTGGGGTCGAAACGTTCACTCTAGTGTCCCTTTTCAAGGGAACATATCTAATCAACTGAACCCTATGGGCTACATGCCTCCAAATCCTCCATGATAGAATCTGTCAGGACTTTTGACTTACATGCAGACTACTTACGGTCCTACTAGTATACCGACGGGACTTCCTCCCCAAAGTCACCAATATCCTCATGTGAAAAGATAGTTTCCATTTTTAGCCACTTTTGATTTACCTGATTTGTCTAGGATCTTGAATGATCCTATCTCACATTCTCCCCATTGGCCCATCATACCATCCAAATTACTGTCCGACATTCCCAAGTTTGACGGTCGACCGAGAGAAGACCCAAACAATCATGTTATAAATTTTCACCTTTGGTGTTTGTCCAACTCATTGATGGATGACTCCATTATGTTACGACTCTTCTAGCGAACTCTCATGGGTTCGACAAAAAAGTGGTACAAAGAATTACCACAAGGCTTATTTAATGACTTTAATACCCTAGCCATGGATTTCCTCACACATTACTAATTGCCAATTCATTACGAGACAAGAATCAAAATTTTGATTTCCTTTAAGAAATCTTCTACCACTCATATTTTCGATCACATTCACGAGTGGAGACAAAGACGACGTTTGATCAAAATCAATCTTCCTGATCAATTATTGGTTGAGTGGTTCACCAAATCATTCATTAGTAAAATCACCCGTGATATTTCCATGGGTGGAGTTGTCACTGAAGAGTAGGTGATTAGTTGTGTTCAGTACCTAAATCTTGTTTATTCGCAAACAAGCACAATTTAAGACTTGATCCCTGACGCTCCTTTCCCTTCTACCACTACTACCTCAACAACCCCAACCACTTCTCATACTGTTGATGGTGTGATTGGAAACTTCCATGCTGAAACTCAATCCACGCATGCCCCTCACACCAACCCAAAATATAATGCTTCTAATGTTCAACATGCTCCGACTCCTACTCCTACTCCTTCCACCGACAAAAATTATGAGGTTAATTCAGTTCAGTCTACCCCTTTCGGTAAAAATAAATCTAAAAAAGGAAAGGGTAAGAACAAAGAGGATAAAAATAATAATCCACAATCCAAAAAACCCAAAACACAACCTTCTGATGATAAGGATAAGAGTAAACCTCAATATCCTTTCCTTATCTGTGGTGACGATCACTACACGAAATATTTTCCAAGACGAGCCAAGGTCACTAAGGTCCTTCAAGGAACCAGGAAGCCTCCCACACCTGCTGTTTTATCACAACCTTTACCCTCTTAGCAGCAGACCCAATTGGTCATTCATGACCAACCTTCTCCTTCCACCACTTCGTATGTCCTTATGTGTACTGGTCATTCAAAAAAGAACGATGTTGCAATCACAACTCGGGTCAAAGATTACTCTCCTTCAAAGGATAAGGTTGATGATTTACCACCTTCATTGGTTCAACCGCTGCCCTCAACTTCACCTCCCAACAATCCTCTTCATCTTGAATGATCGGGTCTCGACACAGCTCTCCACCCCCTTCCAAAGGGAATTGTTCAAAAGTCTACCTTTAATCCTCATGCACGTGCTACTCAAAACTATAGTATTGTAGAAGACCTTGCGCAAGCACCCTCTACGATGTCATATCTTGAAGTCCTTCAAGGTTTTCCTACTCAACGGAAGACAATGTTAAAGGCCATTGGTGAAATTGATCCCACGGATACAAATTTGATAATCCTTGACTTGGAAGATCACATTCCAAGGCTACCTCCTCAGTTAGCGTTTCAGATCCAAGTTGTCGTAGAGAATAAGAATATGTATAGAACCATTATTGATGAGGGTGCCTCGACGTGTGTTATGTCTATTACCTGTTGGAAAGCCATTGGCTCTCCTCCCCTCACCGAATCACACAATACACTCAAGACCTTCAATGGTTATGGTTTTAAACCATATATTGTTCTTCCCTCATTGTCTATTACGTTGGAAGGAAAATCGGTCAATTTCAAAGTCAAGGTATTTGATGTGCCTCTTGATTATAAACTCTTACTTGGCCATAGCTAGATTGATTCCATGCATGCAGTTGTGTCTACCCTTTTCCATGTGTTATGTTTCCCACACCAAGGAAAGGTCGTTACTGTTGACCAACTAGCATTTTTTAATTCCGATTCTTGTACTAGCAACATACCCTTTATCTCGAAGACACCTACTAGGTACGAGAATGTCAGCGTGGGTCTTCTAAAAGATTCAACTTTGATGGGTACATTCCCAATCCCACCACCTGATATTCCACCTCCTTTTGTCACCTCAATCAACATGATTTCCACCTCTATTCATGAAACCCCCGCGTCTCATGAACTGTGGATAGTGCTTGACTATGGTGATTATCTTCACTATGGTGAACACATGCCCTTAAGTCCAGTTGAATCCGCTTATCAGGCCATTCAATCGAAAACCCCTTCTACTCCCTCTCTCTATGATTCATATCCCGATCCATTTCACGTGATTTTTCCTATCAATGAGATGATCATGTCAGTCATGTCTATGGAAGACACCCCATGGGACAATGGACATCATCGTTCCATTCTCTTCCTAGAAAAACACACCATATAGAGTTACCAACCGATTTTGACTCCATCGACCGTTGTTGTCATTTCCTCTGTTCCTGAGTCAACACTTGACGTGCTATATGAAGGGAACCTAAGTAACATTTCACCCACCATTCCTCTTGACATATCCATTAAACTTGGAGTCATAAAAAATGTTCACATCAAAGCCTCATGTTCTATTGATGAGGTCGTCACTTATAAAGCCATTTTTCAAGAATTATATGACGTTTTCGCCTAGATCTATGAAGAGATGCCAGGTATTGATCCTGATATCATTATACACAAAATTAAGACCTATTTGGATGCTAAACCCGTCTGACAGAGACTTCACCCGGTCCACCCTCATAAAGCTGCTGCTATCAAGCTTGAAGTTGAAAAACTTCTTAAGGCTGGATTTATCTATCCTGTGGCTTTAACCGATTGGGTATCCAATATGGTTCTGGTAAATAAAAAACAAGGCACGATTCGTGTATGTGTAGATCATAGGGATATCAATAAGGCTTTTCCTAAGGACAATTATCCAAGCCCCTTCGTTGACCAGATCATCGATGATTGTGCCAAGAGAGAAATATTCTCCTTAATGGATGGTTTCTCCGGCTATAATCAGATTAATATTTTTCCTGTGGATCAACACAAGACTGCTGTCATTTGTCCTTAGGGTACCTTTGCCTACCAGAAACTGCCTTTCGGTTTGAAGAACGTTGGTGTGACTTTTTAGGGTGCCATGTCTTATGCTTTTATGATATCAAGAACATCATACAACCATTTATCGATGATCTATCGATGCATTCCATGCGTCGCCAAGACCACCCGACCCATCTCCAAGCCATTTTCCTTCATTGTCGTTACTATCGTATACGTTTGAACCCACACAAATGTGTTTTTTGTGTGGATTCCAACCGAATTATGGGTTTTATTGTGTCACTTCATGGAATTAGGGTATACTCTTTAAAGGTTGAGGCTATCCTTACTCTTCCTCCTCCTTCCACCTTACACCACCTTCAAAGTTTGCAAGGGAAGGAATTTTTTTTGCGTCGATTCATTCCAAATTACACCGAGTTAACACAGGGATTTACTCTACTATTGAAGAAAGGTTACGAGTTTGTATGGAAAAATACTTCCAACAAAGATTTTAAAGCTATGAAACTTGATCTAACCCATACACCAGTACTTTTCCCACCAGATTATAGTCGAGACTATTTCCTCTACCTCGTTGCTTCGGACTATACCATTGCCATGGTTTTAGTCCAAGAAGATGATTCACACGATGAACATGTAATTTACTATTTGAGTCGGAGTCTCACGACCACTGAAGACAAATACCTACATGTAGATAAACTGGCCTTGGCAGCTATTCAAGTTGTCCAACATTTTCATCTCTATATCCTATTATGCAAAACCACTGTTATTTCCGATTGCAACCCTATGCAACATATCCTTATGCACAAGTTGCTAGGGGGAAAGTACTCCAAATGGATAGTAATTCTCCAGGAGTTGGACTTAGAGTTTGAACACGCTAAGTCTAAGAAATCTTTGGTTTTCACCGAACTGATATGTGACCTTCCCTCCATTGAGACAACAAATGTGGCAGAGGATTCCTTACTTGACGAATCCCTTTTTCTGATCAGTTCTGATGACGTTTGGTACGAATATATTATCATCTATCTCTAGAATCAAAATTTTCGGCCCAACCTTTATAGTATAGACCATCATCGTATACAGTATCAAGCCCGTCAATACATAATTCTCAGTGACACTCTTTATCATTGTGGTATTGAATCTATTTTATGATGATGTCTTACCTATGATGAGGCTGAGAGAACTTTGAATGACTGACACTACGGAGCATGTGGCGGTAATATGTCTGGGTATGCCACTGCCCAAAATATCTTGCGAGCAGGGTATTTCTGGCCCTCACTTTTTAAAGATAACATTACGACTGTCTAGAAATGCCATGATTTCCAAGCTTATAACAACAAAATAAGATCTTCTCCTGCTCCTTTGAACCCTGTAGTTTCCGTTGGTCCCGTCGTGAAATGGGGCATTGACTTCATGGAATGCAACCCTCATTTATCTAGGGGGCATGGATACATCATTGTAGCTATGGATTATTTCACTAAATGGGCTGAGGCGATGCCTACATTCGATAACACCAGGAAAACTGCAACATTGTTCATATTCAATCATATCATTACTCAGTTTGGTTTCCCCTAAGATATTGTTACTGATCACGATAGTCATTTTCAAAATTTCATAGCTTAGTGAAAAGATGGGTCTTCAGCATGAAAACTCAACCCCTTTGTTGTTCAAAAGTTTGTGTTTTAAGGCTATAAAACACACCGTCTGGACATCTATAATAATGATGTTTTCTTTCGAAACAATAGGTACTGAAGATTAGACCAGATTCAGTTTCTCAACTGTCTCTGTCTTTCTTCCCTATTTTCTTGGATAGTTATGTCCCGTTCTATTGCTGCCCACGATTGTTCTATATGCTCCTTGTCGGGACGTCTGTTTTGTCCAGTGCCCAAACAACCATGTCTGTATATGAAAACAGCCTCGGACGCGTGGCAACTTTATGAAGACCTGTGCTGGCGATATCTCGGAGATGGTTTTCCTCCTCATCATCCGAAAATGAAAGCTCCTCTTTCATTTTCTTTGCGACCGCATCCCACGACTTGATATTGTGAATTACMCCAGCYGCATTGGTATCTGAAATAGTATCAATTTCTGGTAGTTCATCCATTTTCTTTGAAGCCTTTTTGGGTGCCATAGTTTTTGCAGCAAGATTTCAAAAAAAAACAAGACTGTTGTATGCTGAATTAAATGCCAAAATATTCGTAATAAATGCTTTTATTGCTCGTACTTACGATGTCTATTATTAATTTATATTTTTTACTTAAATATTTTCATCGGAGTTTTGGGACATTTGATGATATGGAAACGAGACGTTGCAAAACCCCGATCGCTGAGAAAACGATAGATTAATTCAGTTAATCATTTGATTATTTTAACAAATTCGGATTATCTTTCAAAGTTTTATTAATCAAGAGTTTTCGGAAATCGGGAAATCGGGGATCGGGAGATCGGGATTTGTGATGACATGAAATTTTCCTTCGTGGGATCGCGAATGGCGATTTTCCGATATCATTAACTGCTCTTAATCATGTTTAACGATAATTAGCTTATAATCGGATTTTATTAATGATTGATTTTTTCAGAATATGTCTCGAGTGTATTTCAAATTCATTAGATCTGGAAAAAATTAATAATGCAAAGACTCCAGGATACTAAAATTTGTTCAAAAAACAAAATTTTAGTTCTGTTTCAACACCCTTATTATCCACAGGGCAATGGCCGGGTTGAAGCAATAAACAAATTCCTTATTACTATGCTTCGACGAATGATAGGAATTCACAAGACAAGTTGGCACCCGATGTTGTTTTTAGCATTATGGGCCTATCGGACATCCGTCAAGTCTTCCACTGGGTTCACACCTTTCTAGTTAGTTTATGGTATCGAATCTATCTTGTTGATTGAATGTGAGATACCATCTTTGAAACTTGTCATTGAACTTCTCCCAAACACCTCTACTGAAGAGGAACATCTATTGTACCTGATGCAATTAGATGAAACCCATTGTGATGCCGCCCTGGTTATCGAAACTTAGAAAAAATGTGTTAAATCCCAATATGACAAACATGCCAAGCCACATATTTTCTTTGAAGGTGATCTAGTTCTCCTCTACGAACAAGATTTTGATTTGCTAGGGGTCGGTAAATTCGAGGCTATGTGGCAAGGCCCTTACATTGTCAAACGAGTGTTGGAGAAGGGAGCTTATGAGTTAGTGGATTATGATGGCATTCCTTTGAGTGAACCTAGAAATGGACTTTACTTGAAGAAGTACTATGCTTAAGTCATTTTTGCATGAGTGCTTGTATTTTTATTGTATCATACCTTTGTGTTCTTTTTCGTTGTTTGGTTTCGACCCCCAACTGCTTACCTTGCATTGTTCTTGGTTTCCAGATGTCGATGTCTTCGCTACCCTACATTATCTTCGCTGATGGAACTAGTTGTAGTACTCAGAACTTAACATCTCCTGCTTGGGAAATCTATGCACCTATGAATGAACTAATCAGTCTACATGGTGTTTGCCTCAGTCGTGCAACTAACAATATCACAGAATACAGTGCAGTCATCGAATTGTTGACTGATGTTGTTTCACTTGGAATCCGTCATCTTGTTGTATGACTTGATTCGCAGTTAGTAGTACTACAATTGAGTAATGTCTATGCTATCTGAAGTTCTACTTTGTTAAGGGTATATTTACAAATCCGCCTCTTGGAGAGTCATTTTGATTACATTGAATATCAACACATTCCTAGATGTCTAAATACATTAAAAACTGCATTAGCTAATTATGTGTTAGATAGACATTTTAGACAATTACAACTCCAATCACATTTTGTATATAAAGCAAATAAGCTGGTAGAAGCCTCATGTATATATAATGATAAAAGTTTTACAAAAAGTGTTTTTGTCCGAAAACCAAAATATCAAAAATGGGAAGCACGTGGCTTTATATACAAATATAGCATCAAGGATGCTTCTCACGATAACATACAACTGCTCATGCTACTCTATAGATCAGTTGACTGATAGAACCAGTTACATCCACTGTGTGGTGCTGGTAGTGTTTCGGGATCTCATCGATAGAGATATCCAGGACATCCGTTGTCAAACCCTCCAGGTTTTACTCAATAGACTCATAGTCGGTAGTGGCTAATCCTTCTATCTCGACTCTCTCCCCTCGCCTCTGTATGGGGGATGAACCTAGGGGTTGGTGAATTCCCACATATTCTTTGTCAAAGATCTTTTTGATTAGTCATCGGATAAAAAACCTAAAAACATTTCATATTCAAAATTACAAAAACATTATAAAAACAAAATGTGCTTCTTACCTAAGTTCCCAAATTGAGATCCTTCAGGAAGAACGAAGTTTGGGTCACCTATGAAGTCCAAAAATTCATATGCATAGTCATATACCATCAACATCTGGGGCCTCAACCAATCAAAGAACACATCATTATATTTGACGATAGGACCAGTCACATGCCGAGCCATGAGGTCACACCACCTCTTCATTCTAGGATCTTGTGGGGTTGGTATGCCCCACTCTACATGTAGGCAAAAGTGTGGAACCCTCTCTAGGAGAAGGACACTAAAATTGAACTGTATCCAAACTGTTTCAGGTCACCTTTCCTACACTTGGTCCTGCTTAAGTCATTTTTGCATGAGTGCTTGTATTTTTACTGTATCATACTTTTGTGTGTTACTTTTTTGTGATTTTTTGTTGTTTGGTTTCAAACCCCAACTGCTTACCTTGCATTGTTATTGGTTTCTAGATGTCCATGTCTTCGCTACCCTACATTGGCTTCGCCGATGGCGCTAGTCATAGTACTCAGAACTTAGCATCTGCTGCTTGGGAAATCTACACACCTATGAATGAACTAATCAGTATACACGGTGTTTTCCTCGGTCATGCAACTAACAATATTGTAAAATATGGTGCAGTCATTAAATTTCTAATCGACGCTATTTCACTTGGAATCTATCATCTTGTTGTACGACTCAATTTGTAGTTAGTAGTACTACAATTGAGTAATGTCTATGCTATCCGAATTTCTACTTTGTTAAGGGTATATTTACGAATCCGCCTCTTGGAGTGTCATTTTGATTACATTTAATGTCAACACAATCCTAGATGTCTAAATACATTAACAGATGCATTATCTAATTATGTGTTAGAAAAACATTTGAGACACTTATAAATCCAATCACATTTTGTATATAAAGCAAGTAAGACGATATAAGCCTCATGTATATATAATGATAAAAGTTTTACAAAAAGTGTTTTTGTCTGAAGACCAAAATATCAAAAATGGGAAGAACATGGCTTCATATACAAATATGGATGCTACTCACGATAACATACGACTTCCCATGCTACTCTATAGAGAAGTCGACTGATATAACCAGATACACCCACTGTGTGGCACTGGTAATGTTTCATGATCTCATCGATAGAGATATCCGAGACATCCACCATCAACTCCTCCAGGTTTTTCTCTATAGCCTCATAGTCGACAACGACTAATCCTACTATATCGATTCTCTCTCCTCACCTCTATATGGGGGATGAACCTAGAGGTTAGTGAGGTCACATGTCTGCATTTTCAAAGAGATTTTTGATTAGTCATCAAATCGAAAACCTAAAAAAATTTCATATTCGAAATTACAAAAACATTATAAAAACAAAATGTGATTCTTACCTAAGTTCCCCCATTGAGAGCCTTCGGGAAGAACCAAGTTTGGGTCACCTCTGAAGTCCAAACCAACATATGTGTAGTCATCTACCATTAGCATCTGGGGCCTCAACCAATCGAAGAACACGTCATTATATTTGACGATAGGACCAGTCACATGCCGAGCCATGAGGTAACACCACCTCTTCATTCTTGGATATTGTGGGGACAATATGCCCCACTCTACCTGTAGGTGCAAGTGTGGAACCCTCTCCAGGAAGAAGGACACCAAAATTGACCCATATCCAAACTGTTTTAGGTCACCTTTCCTACACTTGGTCAACTGTTTCTTCATGCTCCGGAGAACCCTGTAACACCAATTAAAGACTCGGGGCTCCATGCACTCCACTGCATACTGAAATTAACTTTGAAGAGACATATGAGGAGCTGCACTCCCTTCCATGCATGAGATGGTAAAATGGATGGTATGTAGGGGCAAGTCCCATACATCCCTAATAGCGACCTTGCCGCTACATCTCTTAGCCTCTGGTACACAATATTTATGAATATACTCATTCATCGACAATCCACCACCCTTGCTACCTGTCAATGTCACACGGGACCCACGGTGAGACAACCCCATCAAAAAATAGATATCCTCGATATCTAGACTGAGTATGTGAGCCCCCACATGGAATTCCTACTAGTCCACATCCCACATGTGGACTAAATATTCGAGCAACTTCAATTGGGCCCTCATTCCCTAGATTTTGAAGAACTTTAGCAGCCCACACTGCCAGAGGCCACTAACTATTCCTTGGTCATTCCTGACGAAGTAATCCTCATCCTCATGCTCTCTCTCCCTCCACTCCAACATTCTGACCATCAAAAACTTGCATTGGAACCACAAGCAGAGATTATCATCTTTATTTTACCTCCCTGGAGATTTTTATTGACCAAACATCCATAAAACATTTTTGAGATGCACATGCCATGAGCGAAGGCACACACATAGTGCATAATCACTGTAGGTTAGCCATAGTTCTGCTTGCGACAACCCTTTATCACCGTAGGGCGCAATATAAGGCACTTGCGGCGACCTTTGCGTGCAAATACACTCATGAGTTCAGCTCAAAAACCTACTTTTAACCAATAAAAATGAAAATTAATCCATGGAAAGTGAAGAGGACAAGAAGATTACCTATTCAGAGGAGACCATTTTCCAAATGATTGATTGTGCCTCTTGCAATCCACAGTGGAAGTTTTAGGTAAAATGGGGGTTTTGGAACAAGGTTTGGGTGAAATAACAATGGAATGGTAAAACAAAGTTTTTACCTATATTATTAACTTTTTCACTTTTCCATTTATATTTTATATTATTTTATGTGTTTCATGTAAACCCTAAAGTCCTAACGACATCGCAAGTGTTTGATTTTTTACAGATGAAAAATCTAGGAGTGCAAACGATGGAACACATATATGTTTCTTGGTTTATTTTTTACATTTGTCGCATGTACATATATATTTTTAGGTTTTTCAAGAAAAACCTCGAGCTCAGTATTTGTTCATTCTCATGCTCCTAAATCAATGAGAACACAATCGAGTAGAATTTTATCACTTTTTCAGACTCGTAAAGGTTACACGAAAAAGGAACCACATGGAGTCACCTTTAAGCTCTTTTCAGACTCTCTAAACATGAAAAGATTGTCGAGCGATCTTGTTCTTTTCACGCTCGTAAAAGTATCTGAAGAAAACATTTGATGAACGGTAGGTTATCACTTTTTCTATCTCATCAGATTAATTTATGAAAAAGGAACTTGTGGAGTCCTCTTTAAGTGTTTTTCAGACTCTGTAAACATGAAAAACCCCTGAGTTTTCTCTCTTTGGACTCGTTAAATAAACATCGAAAAACTCATATGGGACCAAACCTCTCCTTCTTAGGGTTCGTTAAAAATACTCTGAGGGACTCATCTGAAGGATGAGATTACATCAACAATAATATGTTATCCTCCTCAATCTTGCGTAAAAATAAAGAGGTACTTTCCAGAAATGGTGGGGGAAACTTTGGGAAAGAAATGCGTCTCTGTATTTTTGTTAGTGGAAATAATAGTTGCTCTTGAACATGACACCCCCTTCATCATTGTGTCCAGGTTGGGAAATCTCTTTGCCTCTCATTTGGCCTTTCGCAAGTTCATATCTTAGGTCATCCTTGAGTTAATTCTGCCAAGACCATTGTCATGTCATTAATATGTTTGAGATAATTCCAACCCTAAATGATTCCTCTATCGAGTCGACCATCTACAGTTATAAATTCTTACCCTGTCGGCCTTCCCTATGTCAGTTTTGAATCATTTTCATACTTTGATCGACCTCAAATATGTTACTTATTTCATGTCACTGATGGGGGATACATCAAGGCCCTCCTGTGATGAGAATTTTATTGTTGACTTCAACTCATTATCCAGGAACAAGACTTAGAAATCATTTAGTGCCTTGGAACCTGCATGCCTCAATGACATGTTTCTTCACATTTGACAATGGGTTAACATCATTGACCCTTGATTGAGAGATTCCATCGAGTGTTTGACTTCAAATCATTCATTCACATTCATTGGATTGTACTAAGGTACCTTGGGAGTCATTGACATCAATGGTGATTTCCCTCGCACTTGTTAACGATTTTCATCAAGGGTTGGTAATCAAGTGGTTTCTACCATGTTCGACTTCAACACTTGTAATCGTATGGCTAGATTCATACTTACAGACGACGGGATTGAAGACCCTAGATCTCATCATTTCGATCTAGGGTGTGATGGAGTATTTATGATTTGTATTGACACATAGATCCACTTTGTATGTCTTGTGGATATGTCCGACTTTGATTTTTTTAGAGCTTAAATCCATAGTGTATTCCTGGTGGCTATGCATAATCTTGGTGACATTGATCCACAATGTATGATTGGTGGATATGAATGACATTTATGATTTATATTGCTTGTAGTCCGAGCATGGGAATTCCTCCCTCAGAAATGGTATCACATTATGCATATGTTTGATTGTTTGCAGGTTCCCGATTGGTGCGCTCCTTGTGTCCGACATACACACATTCTACAAAGTATTTCAGCTATCACAAGTTTCGACCTCATAATTTGGGGGGCATTCTATTGCACATTATTTTGGTCACCCCAATGATCCTTTTACAACATGTGTTCATGTTCCCAAAAGATCCTTTCTTCATGAGAAAAGTGACTCGATTTATCTTCTACAAAACCCTATTAAAGAAGATCGTTGTAGGCTACACTATGAGTAGGATGTGGTGATGCCTGATTACCATTCTCTGCCCTGAAACTGGTTTGCGACATTGTCGCAGACTTTCCTATAAAAAGGGAACAACAATGATGAAAGACTAAGAAAAGGTCGAGGTTCACGAAAGTTCTAGAAGGGAATCTTATAGAAGGTGAGGTGGCATCCATATGGTTGGGATCCTACTCACTTCTCTGATTTGGTGGGATCATCCTAATCTCTTTAACCATCTCTCTTTCCCCTATATAAGGAGGGATTTCTCATGGAAAAGGTTAAACAAAGAATTAAGGTTAATGAAGGTTGAATAGGATAAGAATTGTGTGAGGAATTCTACTTCAGTTGATGCTTGAGGGCTTCATTTTAGTTCATCAATTTATTGGGGATCTTCTTCATGCAAGTTTGGAGCAAGTGTGTGTATTGGAGAAAAGGGCCACTAAAAGGGGACCTTGCAACATCAAGGCCATTTGGTTGTATCTTCCAATTTTACTTAATATAATACAGTGGCATGTTTATTTCCCATAAAATCATTCTCATTTTATTGCATGATTCCTTGATCACATGCATAAGTTATCATTGAGTATACTATTGTTTCTTTAACTTTGATTGGTTTGTGTTCCTTTGCAGATCCAATATCACAAGAGCACCGGAGTGGAACGAGGACAACAAAGATACGAGGAAGCGATATTTAAATGGTATGTCACTCATCTCTTGTCGGATAGTAAATTCAATGATTAGAGCTTAGGGAAAGCATCATGTCCCATCTTGTTTTGTTCTATATCTAGGTGGATTTAGGGAGATCAGTTTATGTCCGCATTTACTGATAAATCCAATAAAATTATCATTCATCAGAAGTTAAAGTTAGGACTTTGCATTACTTTGATATTTACTTTTCTTGCATAGTCATAAAAACATGAGTTTCATTACCATACATTTTTTAGTAATCACGGTGTTGCACCTCTTTTGTCACCTGAATGAGAAAAATAGAGGTGCTTACAAGCTTAGTTGGGTTAGCTAAGCAAGACAGTTGTGAAGGAAAGGGTTAGAAAAATAAACATAAAAGACTAAGTTAAGAATTAAACTAAGAAAGGAAAGAACAACTAAACTATTGAGCATAAGGACATAAGAACAAGAAACAAACAAGACTCATGTCACCAATGGAATTGATTGTATTAGTGAAAATAAAACACCGAGAAGAAAGAGGACTTTGGGTCCCTTCTTCCTCCAAGGGAGGGCTCTTGGACCCCCACAATTGAGCTCTTCTTACAACTTTGAAACTTGAAAGAAATGGTGAAAGAATCTCAAGCTAACCCACTCAAAAGGTGATGTGGATTGCCCAAATGAAATGTTGCTAGTATGCTCTTAATGAGAAAAGAGGATTCCCCAAGAGAATAGCAGCAACATAACCTTGCAAATGAATTCCTTGAAAATGTAGTGCACCCATGGCCTTGATTTATAGCACCACTTTGAGGTATTGTGCAACCAACGTTTAGTGAGAAAAGGGGTTGTTTAGGGCACCTTTAGGTCTTTGACCAACCACCCAGCCGGATCCAGTCAAGATTTGGGTGTCAAATCGACTTGGAAGATGAACCAGAAGTGGGTGGGAGGTCGACCAACATCATAAATGTGTTGTTCTAAGGTGTGCGTGGCTTTTAGCACCCACAGTCATGCATTGTGCACATGTGTGCTTTTCCTGCGTTTCTAGATGGTGCATGTGCACACGCATCCTATGTAGTCATAGCGCATCTTGATTTTGTAACTGGTTGTATAGTTTTGGACCTTTTGGAAATGATTTTTTGGTAATTTTGGTCCATGTGTGGACTCATAGCTGTTTGAAGATGCTGAATTCTTGTAACCATTTGCGGATGAAATTTCAGTGATAACAGATGCCCCCTGATGGATGAGGTTAGGAGCATACAGATAGCTGAAATTCATAAATTTTTCTTCTATTGAGAGTACCGTTGTAAGAAAGAGAGATAGTGAGAGTATCAAGAGTGACCCGTTGGAGGGAGAAGGGAACCTATAGGACCCAACCTTCCACAAGGTGTGTAAAATAAATTGTGTACAAACGAGGCAGGCATGCCCCATGCTCGTGTCATGTAACTCAAAAAAGGGTGTTGTACAGTAACTGAAACTGTGTGTGGATGTAGACAATTGCAGCACCCTCAGGGGCAGTTTTGATGAAGGCAGAGGACAATTTTGATGAGGAACATACTCTGAATAGTAGGCAATGCCACCTGTAAGAAGTATCACGGATTTTGTGGGCATTGATACCCCAACCAAGTTCAGAGGTATTTGGAAAATATAAGAAACAACTGCAATAGTCACAAAGTAAGACCCACCATAACATGAGAAAGTGTTTAAATTGAATGTTATGGGGGTCAACGACAGCAGGGAGCAATGATGGTTCTCCCTGTGCTGTCCGAGACTTCTCATTGGAAAGGTAATGAGAGGCAAGATATTGTCACCCTTCTGGAAATTGTGTTGATGTCGACAAAAAAGGGAGACGCGACTCCAAGAAGCAAAGGTCTTTGTGAAATCTACTAGGTGAGGTTAAGAACTGAGGAGGTACATGGATGAAGTCAAGATGCATGGAGACTCAAGACTTCCCTTGGTTGTGGATATATGCGAAGTGTAAGTGGCTGCAATCGTTCAATGAAGTCGAGTGTCAGGGGGGACAATGAGATGTGGGATAAGTTGTGCCAGAGGCGGGACAAGGTGAAAAAACTCGGAGAGCAGAGGTAGGTGGTCTGTGGGATACTCAGAGTTTGTGGACGATTTCAAATAGGAGTATATGATAAGGAGTGCCCCAACCAAGGGTGACATGGGTTGCGTTTTCCAGGAAGGTTGCCAAAGTTGATGACAAAAAGCTATGTAAAATGATGGAAACAATGGCTTAATTACAAAAAGAATTAAAAAAATAGTGGGGATAATAATGCAGATACAGAAATGGGTACCCCAGTGTAGGATGTCTTGGCCTGGGGATGGCGCAAGTTGGTGGAAAAAACAAGTGGAGGGTTGGGGCCCCATAGGCTGGTTTCTATAGTAGGGAAATGTATGGAGGGAAATCTGAGGATGGGCAGACTGATGATGGGTGAAATGGATGGTAAATGATGATGCAGGAGTGAAGTCAAAATAATCTATGAGGAAGTGCCCTAGGAGTTCGTTGGGAAGGCTAGCAAAATGAGGAGAAGGAGTATGTGGCTGATTCACGACATGATGTAAGACTATCGAGATTCCCATCCCTAAAGGTTGAAAACAACATGAGTGTCAAAGTGCCAAGGGGTCTATCAATGGGACAAATCATGTGGGGGAGAGTGCTACCGGTTGACAGTACCCAAAATGTAGTGGAGGTGAAGGTACTTCAGAGCTGGGGATGGAGACCCTAAAGGAAAATTTCAGAGGGTCTGACTGGGGATGCAATTGAGATTTACAGGGAATGATTACATGCCAATGTTGATTATATTCCTGAAGGGGTTGCGCTAGTGTATGATTACCAAGTACTTACACACATGAAAACCAAATACCCAAGGTGAATAATATCTGAAGAGAATCGAACATACAAGCATTTATTTGATAATTTTAAACATGAGCATGCGTACTTGGATGAGGTATGGAAAAATGGCTCCTCGGGGGCTAAGGATGAAAAATGGCTCAGGGACTGTCTTGATGTAGAGGACAGGGTGTTGATCCCATGGCTGAAGATAGATCGAAAAACAGACACTCGGAGCTCCCAAAATGGGGTCTGGAAGTTTGGAAAAAAGGACTATATATAGCTATAGGGCCCACATTACCACCTCATTTGTACCTGCTGTCAGAGTGATTGGACGAGAGAAATTCATAGGAGATTTGGAGATTCTGGGAGAATGAGGCAGCTTCAAGTTAGTTGTCTTATATTCCTGCATAGAATTAGGTTTTCTATTTGTGGCCAGGGCCTGTACGGAGGGCCGCACATGGGGTTTTGTGGGTGTGGGCCCCCTAGTGTGTGGGCGACCGAGAAATATGAGTGCATGGGTGCACACCTGTTATCCAGATATCCGTGCATGGAGGCACCCTAATGAGGGAAATAGGCATTCATGGTATGCGCGCCTGTAAGCTAAACAACCACGCATGGGTGCACGACTGTGTAGTGGACAGGCGCGCTCTGATGCGCGCCTATGTACGTGACAGGGGCACATGAAGGTGCCTCTGTATGGTCAATAGGCACACACACATGCGCACCTATGGGATGGACAGGCGCACATGTGTGCGTGCTTGTGGGATGAACAGGCGCGCATGTGTGTGCGCCTGTGGGGTGAACAGGCGCGCATGTGTGCGCGCTGGTGGGGTTAAACAGTCGTGCCTTGGGGAAAAGCTGACAGGTGCCAAACTTATCTTTTTTGGATATTTTTAATGTGTTTATGTTTGAGATGGCTAATCAAGAACTGGATTATGTGATTGCAGGTGATCATTTTGGATGATGCTGGTTCACTGGAGAGAGAGATTGGTCACAGCTCAGGGAGACTACGGCCATTGAGGAGCTGGCGGTTCGTGACACTTTGGTAGCTTGTGGGCTGCTGAAGTTCTTTGAGTGCCCCTTGATATGGGCCTAGGAGTACCTCCTACAGTTTTTGATCTGGATGTGGAGTCTAGATCTGCATTGTTTTATGGTGCATGGTGAGAAGCTGGCCTTCACTGCGGTGGAGGATGTGTATTTTCTGACTGGGATCCCTTTTCGGGGAACTCCCTTACTGATGGAGCCCATATTACTTGGGGATGGGAAGTTGGCTACCTTAGGCTAGAGGTATTGTTCAAGGGCTATGGATGCTCTATGGTGGGTATCGGGGCTATGGATGCCCTAGTTCATCGCTGTGTAGCAACGATGGTTGTGAGGGTTTATGGGTCCCTCGCGACTCAATGTATCAGTGGTGGTCAGCTGTGGATTATGGGGAGGGCGCTGGCAGGAGAGATTTTTTCCTAGGGCTTGATGCTGCATGCCAAGATGGTAGGGTAGCTCGACAGGTGTAAGGTTGCAGACTTAGGGGATTTGCCTTTGGGTCCATCTTTGTTGCATGGTTTTTGGAGAGGGTGCCGATGTTGCACCCTAGAGTGTTATTGGGTACACCTGGTGTGTGAGAGCCACGAATGATGCGGTGGTTGAGGATTTTTATTTGTGATGGTGGTGGGGAGGGTGGCCATTTTTTCATGGTCGAGGCTGCATAGGTGTGGTGGTAGATGCCGCAGATCCTATTGTAGTATCCGTACTATGGGGTGGACTTCCGGGGTGATCTAGATATGGTGTTACCTCTAGGAGAGGTGTTCGACCATCGAGGTATGATGTGATTTTTTATGTTTTGATATTTAGATAGTATAGCATGTGTATTATGTATAGATGGATGTTGATGCTATCCTTTGTTTGTTTGTATGTGCATATGTGGGACCTCACGGGTGTGAGTTTGAGTGGGTTAGAGCGTCGGATTGTTAGGGGCCGGTGAGGCCTCCGTGGGGAGAGCCACGGGCGGGAGAGAGACGATGACATGAGGATGTTGACGCAAGATGAGCTGGTGATGAGAGAGCGTCTAGGAGGCACCGTTTCAATGACCCTGGTGCAAGGCCATCATATGCTCCTCTAGTCGAGGTCAAGGGAGATTTTGAGGATATTCGTCGCCGCTTGGAGGCGGTGCTACAGGGAGTGCCTGAGGGCATGTGGTCACGTATCCAAGATGAGGGAATCCTAGAGTAGTGTGTGGGGGTGCCATTGATGTGGCGGACCGTGGTTCGACGAGCAACAGTAGTAGGTGCTGTGATGATAGGGCGGTTACCTCCAGGTCCGAAGGGACTGATAGCGGGTGGGGCACCACCTCCTGAGGGAGGGCCACATGGTGGTGCTCTAGAGGCACCATGAGTGTTTTTGTTTGTATTTTTGTATATCATATAGGCTGGTGAGCCCATTTGGTGTGGTGACACCAGTTTTGTACCGAGGTGGTTCACTGGCTTACAGATTTTGTGTAAGATGTACTCTATTTGTATGTAAACATTTTGATGGCACTTTTGACCGATATATATATATATATATATATATATATATATATATATATATGGATATACATTTTGGGGTCCTTGTGATGTTCACATGTGTGTGAGAATTGTTTAATGTTGTGTATGATGTCTAATATATATGCTGTTGTTTGCACTATTTTCGTCGTTTGATGAGCAAAAAGTGAGTGCTTACATGCCTAGTTGGGCTCTGCTAGTCATGACAGCTGCATGGTAAAAGGTTAGAAAGAAAACAACTAATCTATTAACAAGGATTAAACAAAAACTAAATGAAACTATGAGCATAGGAACAAAAACAAAAACAAATGACAATGGACCAATATCACCAATGTATTAGCTGGTCTGATAGATGAAAT